>JAEKIV010000511.1:0-23565 GCA_016801325.1 Hypholoma fasciculare
AAATTTGCTACAATTCTGGAAGTTTACCACCCTTTTTTAAGGGTGTTAGACATCCGAATACTTGATGAAAAAAGACGTCATAGATGCGATTGCCCGTTGCAAGCCCGTTATCGTACGCCGGCTGTGGCCTGGCCTGCAACTTGTTAGCTTACGTATCAGCGCTCTGTGGGGTAGGCTGGGGTAGAGCCGAGACATTCAATTTTACTATAAATATTAGCAACGATGAATGCTGTGACCCTGCTCCTGAATATGGGGTCGGCCGTAGACCCTCGGGGAAATGATTTTGAGTTCAGGACAAGCTTACTCCTCTCTTTAGGCTAAATGTAGAATTCGTCATACATATATAATTTTTGCTTTTTTTATCTCAACAAGGATCGCCGCCGCTCATGCATACATGCATGCAATAATAATGACAGGGCCGCTGCTTATAAGATCTTCTCCGATTTACTTCCGTTCATGACGAGTTCTTCGGGAATGTGATAATTATTGGGCGGCTAATGTAATGACTTTGATGATCAATAGGCGCCCATGCATCACAGGCGCGGTTTGGGCGGTCGTCGACCAAACGCCGTTACGTTATGGGTCATTCTTGCCTTGTTTGTTATATTTCATTTACCACCTCGTTTCTGAACACCTATTATCCATGAACGTTGGGTACTATAACGGTGCTTAATGCAGTCACCACATGCAATATTATTTAAGCAAGGTCGGTTTGCTATTATCTTTCCGTCTCCCGCAAAAACGTGAAAATATTACTAGTTTGTTTCTCTTGAGCCAGAAGCTTACTACTATAGCTGATATCCTATCTCATGCTCGAGATCTTACCTTCTGTCGCCTCGCCACTGAAATATACAAGTATGTGCGACTGCGGGCACGTGGATGCGCCGTTGCATTACCATGCACCCACCGCGCAGCAATGCACAGGCCCTCCTCGGCCTAGCAAGCATCCATTGAATAAACGGCTCTCAAAAAGCCAGAGCCTAACGAACTATCTATAACCGTGTCTACACGCGGATGACGCACGGCACACGCACGACTGCAGCCCCCAGTGCCCGATATATTCCCTTTATACAGGGCGTTATGACGGCCCCTCAGCAGCTTCACAGCATCATCGTCCAGCCTCCATCCATCCATCCTCGTTATAGCATTTGCCACTCTTAAACCAACGCCCTCTTAAACCAGCGCTCCCTTGCCACTTATGCCAGTACGAAAGTCCACCATGTCAGAAACCGTGTCGAACTTCTTCAATGCCGTCCGCCCGAATGGCGGAAACAACAACCGCCTCGCGGTGCCTGCAGCGCCCATGAAGATGAAGCAGCAGGCATCTGCCTCGTCGCAGATATTCCTCCCGTCGACCTCGCTGCACGGTCAGTAGCATATGTTTTGTGTGTTTATTGCCTATTTCTCAAACCGGACAATCGTTCAGGCAAAGTGGCCGTCATCACAGGCTCGTCCCGCTCCATCGGCGCGTCGATCGCGCGGCACATGGGCGAGCACGGCGCGAACGTCGTGGTGAACTACGTGAACGACGCCGCGGCGGCGGACGAGGTCGTGCAGGCGATCCGCGCGCACGGGAAGGGCGGCGCGATCGCCGTGCGCGCGGACACATCGACGCTCGAGGGCGGCAAGCTCCTGCTCGACGAGGCGGTGAAGACGTTCGGTAAGATCGACATCCTCGTGCTCAACGCGGGCGTCATGGGCAGCAAGACGCTGCACGAGGTCGACGAGGCGTTCTTCGACTCGCATTTTAGTATCAACGTCAAGGCGCCGCTGTTCATGGTGAAGGCTGCGGTGCCCCTGCTTCCTTCTCGTAAGGAAATTAGTTTCAGTGTTCTGTACACGCTCGTTAATGCTTTGTTCTAGCGGGCGGACGTATTATCTTCTTTTCGTCCAGTCTCACGACGGCATCTAGTGAGTGGCATTTTGCGTTCAAATTAAATAATCTGACCTTCGCTCTGCGCAACAGCGGTGACCCCAAATGCCCTATGCTACCTCGCCACAAAGGGTGCAATCGAGCAGATCTCGCGCGTCCTAGCCAAAGACCTCGGCAGTCGACATATAACCGTCAACACCATTTCCCCGGGACCAGTGGACACGCCGCAGTTCCGAGAGGGCAAGGCGCAAAGCGTGCTGGATTCTATCGCGAAACAAAACCCTTTCCGCCGCCTTGGAGAGCCAGACGACATTGCGCCCATCGCCGCGTTCTTGGCAAGCCAGGCGGCACAGTGGATAACCGGACAGAACATTCGCGTTAATGGGGTGAGTAGTGAAGCTTGCATAATTTTTCGGCTCGAGCTGATACCTGGTCGCCTCCAGGGCTTCGTTGTTTGAGTTTCGTCTTCGAGGCGTCAGTCCCTCCCGTGATGGATACTTGCATATTGTATTTTCTTGGAGTAGACTTTGAGTTATTTATTTTACCTGATTTATCTACCGCTCTGTTTGCAAATCACTGGAATGTTATGACCAAGGGCCCGTTCCAAGCCGACCCAGATAGACGCCCATCATTTTCTAATATAGCAACCCCCTCGTTGTCGAGCCCCGAGATATTCATCGCCAGTCTGACGGGGTGCGGAAATTTGTTTACGGCAACTGAAAGCACCCTCCAATCCGGTAGGGGCAATAAATTGGTCGGGAAGCGCGCGAACAGCAGGTTGAGCGTTAGGTCCGAGATTTTTTCAGCCAGCCCGGGGGATTGCGCCATGTGGGTGAATAGACGTGCGATCCACGGCAGCGGGCTGGTGAAGTAGTCGACGAGGCTCTGGTGGGTGAACGTTCGGACCCTGAATACGGCGTCGATTGTGACAGATCTGAGGGAGCTGAAGTCCTGCAGATTGGGGATGGCTATCACGCGTTGGTCAAGCTGGTAGTTGAGCACATTGAATAGAGAAGACACTGGGTGAAGCGGTTGGATTAGCACGGGTGTTAGCGGTTCAAATCAATGCTGACCCGGGACATCTCTTGCACGCAAGTGGAGGTGGGCCGTGGCCGCAGCGCACGGCACAAGAGAAACGAGATATTGGAATGTCTGCCGCACGCCGGGAGTGCCACTGAGAGTGTGTAGACGAGTGATGTCGAAGGGGAAAGATGGATGAGGAAGCCATTGAGCTAGTGTTGTGACATGGACAGAAAGCTCCAAGTGAAAATATTCAAGTCGGGTGCGGGGGCTTGTATTCTCTGAAGGCGCCGTTGAGGGGTCAAAGGAGAGAGCCAAGACTGATAAGCGCTTCAGAGACGTGCAGTGCCGAAGCATTTCTACTGGAAGTATATCAAGTCCTCTCAGGTCCAGCTCGGTGAGCATATGTACATTTCCCTGAGAGAAAATTGCTTGTAGGCCGTCCCCAACCTCACTCCAATAAAGAGGTGGCGACTTTGGCGACTGTATTTGTTCATCCTTGATTTCTATAATAGAAAGTCGGCGTATGTTTGCAAGGCGAGACAGTAGTGTAGGTAACGAGTTGGCCCCCTCTAGCCAATGCGTGTCATTATGCTCGTCTCCAAACCATGACCAGGTGTGTTCGATAGTTAGGCCCCAGATGTAAGCTGCGATATGGGGTGATTCGTCTAGAGTTTGGAGGAGATGATTGGGTGGTGGTGGCGGGCCTGCCAGTTGCCATGACTGACCCGGTAAGAGAACATTTCGAAGGAGCCGCATTTGTGCCAAAGCGCTGAAAACGTGGTCGACATAAGAGCAATTTCTGAGCGCGTCTAAGTCCTCTACATATAATATGTCGAAGATCTGCTGGATTAGTTCCCTCGGGACGCCCCTGTACGGTTCACCCATCTAATTTTGCAGATTGTCAGAGCGTGGAGAGATGGGAGAAGAATCACTTGGGCGATCTCCGCTTTATACCCCGCCGCTCCGAACTCCGCCGACCATAGCTTTCGATAGCATGGGAACCGGAATCTATATTTGTCCACTGTCCCTGAATTTGAACCATGGTCGAAGGGTCTCTTTTTCCGCGTGGCCTGTTCGGGCATAGTACACCCTTCTGCACGCACCCCCACCTTGTATTCTGCTACGCTGTCTGCATCAGTTTTACGAAAATTACGACGCTCTAGAGGCGATATGGATGAGAACTATGTGCCTCAGCCGCACGAGAATAGACCGCTCTCA
Source organism: Hypholoma fasciculare (assembly GCA_016801325.1). NCBI lineage: Eukaryota > Fungi > Basidiomycota > Agaricomycetes > Agaricales > Strophariaceae > Hypholoma > Hypholoma fasciculare. The sequence goes on from JAEKIV010000511.1 coordinate 4,115, forward strand.
CAGCCGCTTTCCCAAGGCGCGCCGAGTGGAAGCGCCAATGCGCCTCCGAGTGTGAATGCGCCGGGAACGGTTCGGGAGAGCAGGGGTACAAATGGGATCGACGCCGCGAACACCTCGGGCGCGGCAATGCCGCTTGGCCCAGAATACGGAGGCGAAGAGCACGCACAGCGGCCAGTGTCCAGCATCTTCATCACCGTTACGTTTGCGCTTGCTATGGTATAACTTGTAATCTTCACTCTACTTATTGCGTGCCACTGAAAGAAGAATCAAAGGTCGGATGGCTTGTCAGTCTCATTGCACAAGCTGTCGTTGCAGCTACAAGTGCGTAGCTATGTGGTATCGTCTAAGTCGATATATACTCACCGACAGCGCACAGTCGACAATGATCTCGTCCGCATCTTGTGGTTCGGCTTCCTCGTGCAGACGTTCGTGAACTTCCGCGTGTTCGGCGTGCTCATAGGACTCGTCACTGTCTACGAGTACGGCATGCAAATATCGATCCTGGGCTCGCTCGCGACGGGCTTCGCCGTGCTCGGCGTCGACCGCAACATCTACTCCGGCGCCTCCGCACAGCAGGCGACCGGCGCCGGCTGGCTCATCGTCGCGATCGTCGATCTCCTCTGGATCCTCTACTTCACCTCCCCGCAGGACTCGCCCTTTGTCCAGTTCTTGCACTCCCCGCGCGGGCCGCTCCCGCCGCGCAACCGGGTCACCAAGATCGCGCGCAGCACCGACGCATTCGCGATGGGCGTGCGGCCAGGCAGCGAGATGCCCGGCGGCAGTGTGCACCCGTCCCAGGGCCCCTCGGTGCCGCCCGACCAGAAGCCCGTCACTGCGAGTGGCCACTGGAGCGAGACTGGCGGGCGGCGCACGGTCGGGAGTATGCCGGGGAGCGAGCAGAAGGAGGGCACTGCGCAACCTGGGTCGCCTGGAGGCGCAAACGTGGGGGCCCTTCGTGACGAGAATCCTGATCAGCGGGCGTCCAAGGCGCCGTCGCCGTCCCCCAACGACGAACCCAAGCTGCGCGCGAAGGCACTATACGATTGTGCGTCATACCCGGCTACTGCTACCGTCCCAGGCTGATGCTTATGTATTCCGCATAGATGACGGGTCGGAGAAGGACACGAATGAGTTGACCTTCAGGAAAGGCGACATTCTGCTTGTCTTTGACACAAGTAGTAAGTGGTGGGAGGCCAAAACGAAGAACGGGAAGCGAGGCAGTGCGTGCATTTCTCTAGCCTTCATGCATTGATTTTTTGTTACTAACTTCTATGCACATAGTTGCCCCATCGAACTACCTGGAAGCGATACCCCCAGGCGCGGAGGTCGAGAAAACCAAGTAAGATCGGCGGTGGTGGTGCATCCCAACGTCCGCTATGACCTTTACGTTGCACGGTTATGATTTATGATTCCTTTTTGCGGTGCGCTCCTAGACGGAGGCGCGTCACCACCCTTTTACCCCTACAAGCTTTAATTTACCCATTGGACTTTGCTCCTGTGCTGCTAACTGTCCGTAGACATCATGATCATTCTCCCCATGTACAATACCACGTCTACGCACACTAGTAGGTCAACTGTCGACTCTCCCTCTAGTATTGATGTACGAAGTATGCAAATTGGTAGTTTAGTAGTAGTACGTCTGATTTAAATATGTGCGTCGAATTCAACATCGATCCGCGATCTTCATTATGTTGTGCTACCTCAGTGTAGGACTCGACGTCATGTGGTCACCCAAGCTTACCCAACTCTCTCAGTTCCTTCGTTTTGCATATTTCTTTTCTTTCGTGCTCTCATTTTCTGCAGTTTGCGTCCATGCTGCTTCGTGCTTACCAACCTGCTTTTATTTCACTCGTGTAATTGTGAGATAATAAATCTTTCCACAGTTCGCCAAAGACAAGAGTCTCATGGTAAGTATCCCTTTCTGCACTCTGTGAAAGCTCAATGATATAGAGCTTGTTTTTTTACTTCGTTATCCATTTATTTTGTTGTCATCGTTGCTTATACAAGGAAAAAAATCCCGATGGCGGAGACTCCTCCAGTTGAATGTCACGGTCGAAGGGAGATTTCTAATTAGTCAGTGCCTACGCGTTTTTAAGTCTGACTGCAGTGGATCTTCTGTCTTTCGCTTCCGTTAAATATTTTCGAGAAACAAATCCAAAACAAATCACCACCATCCCCTAAAATATAACGCACGTTGGCAGCTTTGCAGACAAAAATACAAGACGGCACTACATCGGGAGACTTTTCATACGTTATCCTTGAGCAACCGGAAAATATTGATGTTCTTGCTTCTATGCGACAAATATTTAGTTGAGAGGTGTGCAAGAGATGTGAGCCCGACTTACTCAGCAAAGTTCCGTCAACTTTGAAATTTGAAATTTGATGGGCCAAGATAACCAGTTCCCTGTTCATCTCATGTAATACACGCAAACAAGTGGAGCGTGAGCCATAGCTCAAATTTTGGCTTGTCGTATAGCTTGCACTGGACAAAACATTCACCCCAAATTCACTCCGTGATACTTAGTTGGAATTAAGGGTCCGGGAGCGGACTCGGGCACTAGAGTATGATCCGGTCGGGTCCAGGCCGTCAGCTGTCTATGAGCCTCCGGCCCACTCGGTCCGGGAATGCCGCACGCTCTATCCCGGATGACTGGATGATACCCACCAAGAACCACGTCTGCACCACATTTTGGTGATGTCTTGACACTCTTCATATTGCCAATTCTCACAAAAGAAGATATAACTCCGCGACGCCGTGCGTTTTAAGTTGGGACGAGTTTGTGGCGCACGTTTCTGCAACTTCCCAGCTACTTCGCAACACACCGGTATGTCGCTATGCTCGCCCGCCGTCCTGGTCTCTCGCGCACCTCGCTGAGAAAGCTATAGATGGCCATATTGCGCCGCATACTCTCGAGGAGGACGCTTGCCGCCGCGTCGGGCGGCACCGTCCTTTTCCTCGGCGGCGGGTACTGGTATCTCAATTCGGGCCCGGCATATCCTGTCCCGACGATGGTGACGCGTAGGCCGCCCCCGCCGTGGACCCCGCCATCAAGAGCGGATCTACTAGCTAAGCTCAAGGCATCTGGGCAGATAAAGAACCCGACCAACAACGACGAGGAGTTCGACTTGCTGATTATTGGTGGCGGTGCGAGCGGTGCAGGTTGCGCCGTGGATGCTGCGACGCGCGGGCTAAAGGTCGCCCTTGTTGAGCGGGATGACTTCAGTGCAGGTGTGTATCGGTGTACCGCTGAGAAAGTGGTTCGCTTATAGCCCGTTAGGCACGTCGTCCAAGTCAACCAAGCTTGTGCACGGAGGTGTGCGCTACCTGCAGAAAGCTGTGTTCGAACTAGACTATGACCAGTACAAACTTGTCCGCGAGGCGCTCCATGAACGCCGAATTTTCCTGCAAACCGCCCCGTACCTCTCGCAAATGCTCCCTATCATGCTGCCGATCTACAAGTACTGGCAGGTCCCCTACTACTGGTCAGGGTGCAAGATGTACGACATCCTCGCCGGGAAGGAAAACATGGAAAGTTCATATCTGATGAGCAAGGGCAAGGCACTGGAGACGTTCCCCATGCTCAAAAGCGACGGTCTCGTTGGCGCCGTGGTCTACTACGATGGTATGTTTTGCGGTTAATTTACGTGATGATGTCATTCAGAGCCGTTTTCAGGGCAACACAATGATGCCCGGATGAATGTCGCGCTGATTATGACCGCGGTGAAGCACGGTGCAGTGGTGGCGAACTACTGCGAAGTGACGAAACTGCTGAAGGATAATAACGGGAAACTCAAGGGCGCCAACGTCAAGGACAACCTCACCGGCGAGGAATGGACGGTCCGGGCAAAGGTACAGTTGTTATTACCCACTCTTTGAATCTTTTCGTCAACTCGCATTCAGGGAATTATAAACGCAACCGGTCCTTTCACAGACGCGCTTTTGACTATGGACGACCCCGCGCACGAACCCATCGTCCAGCCCTCCTCCGGTATCCACATCACGCTCCCGAACTACTACTCCCCGCGGAAAATGGGCCTCCTCGACCCTTCAACGTCCGATGGACGCGTGATCTTCTTCCTCCCCTGGCAGGGAAACACCATCGCCGGCACCACGGACACCCCCGCGCGCGTCTCTCGCGACCCCGTTGCATCCGAGGAGGACATCCGCTGGGTGCTCGACGAGGTGCGTAGCTACCTGTCGCCTGACATCAAGGTGCGCCGCGGGGACGTGCTAAGCGCGTGGAGCGGGCTGCGGCCACTCGTACGCGACCCCAGCGCGGAGAAGACGGAGGGACTCGTGCGCAACCATATGATCAACGTCAGCAAGAGCGGGCTGCTTACGATCGCTGGTGGGAAGTGGACGACGTACAGGGCGATGGCGCAGGAGACGATCGACCAGGCGGTGGAGACGTTTGGGCTGGAGAAGCGCGTAACGAATGAGTGTATCACGGATACTGTTAGGCTTGTTGGGAGCGATGGGTGGAGTCGCAATATGTTTATTGGGCTTATTCAGACTGTAAGCAGCTGCCTTTTGCCGAAATGTTTTAACACGCATTCTGACTTGCATTTTACAGTACGGTGTTGAGACAGACGTCGCGAAGCATCTTTCGGAAAATTATGGTGACCGCGCCTGGACTGTCTGCTCTCTCGCAGAGCCAACAGGCGAATCATGGCCTCTCCACGGTAAACGCCTCGTCCCTCAATACCCATGTACGTGCAACAAGTATTTTTCGATGCGCGCTTGATTTAAAAAAAATGCCTTTCCCAGTCCTTGACGCGGAAGTGCTCTACGCCATGCGCCACGAGTATGCAGTGACCCCTATCGACATCATCGCGCGCCGCACGCGCCTCGCCTTCCTCAACGCGCGGTCGGCACTCGACGTCCTCCCGCACATCGTCGACATCATGGCTGGCGAGCTCGGCTGGTCGTACGCTGAGCGCCAGCGCCAGCTCCTCGCGACTGTGCATTTCCTCGGCACGATGGGGCTGACGCCCGCGTTCATGGCGAGCGCGAACGTACCCGAGCCACTCCCGCGCGGCTGGGCGGAGAAAGCTGCTGCTGCTGCGTGGCGCGCGACGGCTGGCGCGGTGAACTTCGTGCTCCGCCGCAACGCGGCGCCAGAGACGATGGAGAACTTTGGTCCTGGGCGCTCGAAGTTCGAGGCGGGCGAGGTGGCGGCGCTGCGCGGTGTGTTCCACGGGCGCGCGGTGGTTGGTAAGGACGGGCAGGACAAGGTGAAGAGCGGGGAGGTGCTGGAGGTGCTCAAGGCTATCCCTTCGTATGCGGAGGCGACCAAGAAGGATTTGGACTATGTCCTGAAGGAAGCGGGGCTGGATGGACAGGAAGACTTGGATTTGGATGAGTTCATTGAGGTATATGGTTGCTCCTTGTTATTTACTTCTAGTGCATTGACCCCGCTCTCTCTCCCTAGGTATCTGGAAACTTGAAAGAAGTCGTGTTCACGCCTAAACCGAAGAAGCGCGGCTCGCACCGCAGGATTCCCGTCGAGAAGAGCGGCGGTGGCGTTTAACGAGATTTCTAAGAATTTGGTTGCTCACAACTGTCAACAGTGTATTATTTCTTCTATCTAATTTCACCAACTGATATTCACCGACATCTTGTCGAGGTAATTTTTTCGAACATGCAGCGTGTAGTCTAGGTGTAGTCACAAAATTTAGATGATCAATGATTTATGTACCGGAATGCAAAAATGGCACAATTTACAATGGAAAGTCTTTGCAAGAGCGGCGGTGGCTAACAAGAGCTGCATGCATTAGCTACTCACCGATTAAATTTATATAGTTCCTCATGTTTAATTTCACGCCCATGGATCCTCAGGCCTCAGGCATTACACGAACGTTACTTTTCTGCGACAAAACCCATTGTTGTAAACCAGCGAGCCTGCTAAAGAGCTGCGCATGCTCTTGCTGAGCTTTGAGCTTGTTCTTGGCTGCGTTTGCTTCAATCGCAGCAATTCTGGCATTGGTCACTTTCTCTCTCTCTGCGGCCGCCGATATTTCGAACTCTATTGCTGTTATTCTAGCATCGTTCGCTGCCGCTCCTTCATCACATCTGGTGAGCATTTCCTGGAGCGCCTCTCGACTTTCGCGGTCGTTGGCATAATCTTCAGTGAAAGCCTGGGACTGAGCAGTGATAGCTTGACATTCCGCTTGAATTTCTGCAAGAATTGCAGCAGCAGCGGCAGAACTCGCTTCTGCATCGAGCGCACACCGCTCACTATCCCGTTGTGCTCGGGCGGTGTCACGCTTCACTTGTTCGGCATCTCGTTGGGCTTGTGCATCTCGTTGGGCTTGCGCATCTCGTTGGGCTTGTGCATCCCGTTGGGCTTGTGCAGCATCTTGTTGGGCTTGTGCAGCATCTCGTCTGGCTTGTGCAGCATCTCGATCAGCTTGTGCAGCATCTCGCTTGGTTTGGGAGTCTAGGAACTGGCGCATTTGCAAAGTGAGCATTTCTCTAAGAGCCACATCTGTTGCCCCTTCCGGAAGAACAGTGTTGTCATTGGTATCGCTGGTAGGGGAATGAGGATTGGGTGTGACTTGCTGAGACTCGTTCTTCACAGTAGGAGGCGGAGAGAGAGAACGTGGTATCACGACGGGAGAAGCTAGTGCTGATATGACCCCAGGACTCCCTGCTGAGGATTCCACCGAGTCCTCTTTGCTTGACTCCGATGGGGCTAGTTCCACCGAAGTAGAGGGAGGTTCGTATGACACAGAACAGGTTAGTGATGATCGCTCGGAATTTATGGGTGCGGGTGTACTTTGATCTAAGGCCAAAAGGGTGGGCGGTGGCATTGAGGACTCACTGCTAGGTGTATGAGCAGCCAGTGCACCCGAAGTAGCCAAACTTGAGAATGTATGCATGACTATTAGAGATAGTAAAGGAATTCTCGGCAGGGTCGACATCCTGCGAGTCCTTTTATAGTTGCGTCCAGTCATCCAGTCACGAAGCGGAATTTAAACTCATTCCTGCCGCTTCTTTTCTTTCATAATTTGGATTCGAAACCCGTCTCTCAGCGCGCGTCAAGAAATTTCAGTCCACAAGTCCCGGGAAATCGATTCTCTCGAAAGCGCCTTTTTTGAGTGGGCTGGATCCTATGGTTGGGCCGCCGGCACCAGCACTTTTTTTTTGCACCTCCATTGCGCTACCGTCTCGCTCTACACGCTCCTCGTTGGTGCGATGCTGGGGAGGTATTCGCTCTTCATATTTTATGATCAACACAATGTAAAATCAAAACTTGAAAGACTCCCGACCTCCATATGAAAAATACATAGCGGTGCTCGTTGGGAACTAGGAGACGGTCGGAAGATACGCCCCTGAACGGGCGGCTCCGGGCTGGGCGTTTGAAATTACTCCGACATCGAATCACGTCTGGATCTTGTCCTCCAGCAGCGCGATACGTAGGAACAACGCTCGCCCCAAGGACCCCACAAGTTTTCCACCGAATTCAATTCACTTCAGCAACTTTTTGGGCAAAGATAGCGCCTATCATTGACTCTGACGTACCCGCAGCCTCCATCGCCTGCGCCATGACGAAAAAAGCAAACACTGCGTTACTCCTGCATCCGACATCACCAGAACGCTCAGGGCTACCATCATGTCTCTTCCCCCCGAGCTGCCCATCATGATATTCGAATTCATCGACGCACCGCTGCGCGAGGCACGCGAGAGAATGTGCGCCTCGCGAACCTACGCTAGGAACATCGAGGAGTTCAACGAGCGCATTACGCGTGGAGATGTTTTTCCCTACCTTTATGCCGACGTCTGCAGGCACTGGGCGGCCGTCATCCTCGGCGTTCCGCGATTCTGGACGAACGCTGTCGTGTTCATCGGCCCAAGGGAGAAAGTCCGTGGAAACTATATTGGAGGCGGGGAGACAATATTCGGCGCGTCGGGGACGCTTCCGTTCGACGTCGCAATACGCAGCACAAAGCTGGATCCTAAATTGGATCCCGCTGGGCTAAATAGCCGCGTGAATGAGCAAGACTTCCGACGTGAGCAGGCGGACATAATACGCATCCTGGGGCTCCTCGCTCCGCACATCCACCGTTGCCGCAGCCTCTCGCTCTACACACTCCTCGTTGGAGCGATGCCTCTCGTATACTGCCACCTCGATGGACGTGCGCCGCTTCTCAGGATGCTAACACTGCAGACAGACAATATTTACCGCAAGCTCAGACGGTCGTCATGGTCGTGGTACGGCGAGATTTTGAAGGTGCCGCCGGCTGACTCCTCGCCCATATCGACATCGTTTGCGCCGCCGCTTGAGAAGCTCACCATCGACGGGTATAGCTTTCGAGACATTCACAAACTCCACGCGGGGATCTGCGACACGTACGGCACGAACCTTGTCTCACTTGTTCTGGCAAATTACCTGCCAGACCGCCAGGATGGCGTCTGCTCTCCGCTGAGCGCCAATTCAGTTCACGCTCTCACGCGTTTTGTGAACCTCGACTCACTGACGCTGTCGCGCGTAAACTTCGACAACGCACACGGCTACATCGATGATATGGATGCCCCTCCACCTCTGGAACTCGACGTTCGTGCGCTGTCCCTCGAGTACATGGACAGATTTCAGCTTGAGTATTTCCTTGCTGTCGCGACGTTCCCTGGCCTTGCGGACCTGCGGTTCAAGGCGTGCTGGCCCGAGGTTCAAGAGGATGAAGTTTTCAACCCCTTTGACTTGCCGTCGAATGTGCCGCTGCTCACGCTCGAGAATGTTACAGTCGACTGCGTTGATCTGGCGCGTGGGCTACTCTTCTGGGACGTGCACACAATCCGTGTTTACGATTCGCCCTCTTTCGATGACAGCGTTCTCGCCATGTTCGCCGACCCACGCGAACGGGTTGATGAGGCGAACATCACGCCGGCAACGGAGTTCGGGTGCGATGCGCTGCGTGTACTGTCCATCGTCGTGGCGCCGGAAATATCGACTGCAGCACTGAAGCGCATGGTGACGCGCCGGAACCGCTGGGTCGACTACGCAGACCCGATGTGGCGTACCAATACTCCCTTCGGTCCCGCGATACTGGAGATCAGTCTCTGGCAGCTGCCGGGGCAGATGGTGTTCACTGCGGAGGACGAGGCGTGGTTCCGCGCGCATGTCGCGCACTTTCAGTTCAATTGGGTTGCTGATGAATATCGCAAGAATAGGTTGTCACTATCTGAGCACTGGGACCTTGATCGCGTCAACTTTTAAATTTAGCAACAACGTGGCCTCGTCAAGCACGGCTACGGTAATTGTGGGCGCTGGCAATTCGATCACGCATCGAGGCCGTGGACGCGTTTCGGTTCTGCAGGGGCCTGAGTTTGGCATTGACGACGGCGTGCTCGCGATACCCAATACGTCGCGTGGCGATGCATACGCTGGCAGCGTTGTTGGTGGGTGCGCTCTCAGTTCCAACAAACAATCGGTCGGCAGTGGGCTGAAGCGCATGCGTACATACTACTGAACTGGAGACCCGGATGACTTCACTGGGGTATGCAGTCGTTGCATTCTTGTTACTGTTTCGCGTGTTGATATTTTCCCTCATATTCCAGAGTATTTGGAAACCTTGTGGAAACCTGGCAAATATATCGAAGAACGGCTCAGTCTCTGTTGCAAGAGCTGCGATGACGTTCAAAATGGGTCCACATTGTCTGTTTATAAATTCTAAATAGCGATAAGAAATTTCAAATTGTCTAAACCTCTGGGACCACGTCTGACCGCGTGTCGGAAATATCGAAACGGTAACAGTTGATTCAATATAATCAAAGAAAGCCCCTAACCGGTAGCATTCTTTCTTTATAACTCCGATTCTTGGACAAAAACCCGAATGCCCTTGATATTCCCTTCAAACCCCCTCTCTCACAACTTACAAGTCGATAAAACGCTTCTGTCTACAGGCCTAAATTTACTCTAGAAAGTTCTATCTATAAAGGATGGCACCTACAGTTGACGCCGTTATTGAAGCACCATCTAGAACTCCCGCCACGACGAACAAAGAATTCTGCTGCGAACTCCCAATTCTCGACGGACATCGGCCGCCCAGGGCCACCATCATGTCTCTTCCCCCCGAGCTGCTCGTCATGATCTTCGAATACTTCAACGCACCACTAATTGAGGACTGCGAGCGCATCCGCGACGTGCAGAATGCCACCCGCAACATCCCTTCAAACCATGAGCGCATCACCCGCGGTAACGTCTTCCCCTACCCGTACGTCGACGTCTGCAAGCACTGGGCGACTGTTATCCTCGGAGTTCCGCGATTCTGGACGAACGCCGTCGTGTTCATCGGCCCAAGGGAGAAAGTCTACGGGAATTTCATTGGAGGAGAGGAGAGGATATTCGGCGCGTCGCAGACGCTTCCGTTCGACGTCACGATACGCAGCACAAAGCTGGATCCTAGATTAGATCCTGATGGGCGAGATGGTAGTGCGAACGAGCAAGACCTCCGGCGCGAGCAAGCAGACATAGTGCGCATCCTTGGGCTACTCACACCGCACATCCACCGTTGCCGGAGCCTCTCGCTCTACACACTCCTCGCCGGTGCAATGTCACTGGTGTACCGCCACCTCGAAAGCCCAGCGCCGCTCCTCAAGGTCCTGACGTTCCACACGGACAACATTCTGTACTGGGACCCAGCTGGGGATCACGATCTGCGGATATGCCTACCGTTTGACACCACGCCAGTGGAGACCACCACATTTGCGCCACCGCTTGAGAAGCTCACTGTAGATGGGTACAGCTTTAGTGAAATGCACGCGCACCATGCGCAGATCGCTGAGAAGTATGGCACGGACCTCATCGCGCTCGCACTGGTCAACTACTTCCCGGGCTGGGAGCAACACTTCAAGCAGCCGTTCCTCGCGAGCACGATGGCACGCTCTCTCGAGTCGCTGACTCACCTCTACTCTCTGAAGCTGTCAAATGTGTGCTTCGACGACGACGACAGCGACGACGATGCGCTTGCGCTCCCGGAGCTCAACATATGCGCGTTGTTTTTAGAGAACATACACGACGATTCGCTGAACCAGCTGTTCTTGCGCGTGAACTTCCCTGAGGTTCAGGACCTCTGGTTCAAGGGCTGCTGGCCCGGCGGGTATGACTACACGCCGGCCGATCTGCCCACAGACGTGACGTTCCTGACTCTCGAAGGTGTAAACGATGCCGACCTCGCTCCTGCAATTTGCGACTGGGGAATGTACGCGATCCGGGTCTGTATGTCGCTCGCGTTTGACGACACAGTGCTCAAGATGCTCAGTGCGCCGCGCGACCCGGAAATTGCAGAGGCAGACATCACACAGACGACGGAGTTCGGGTGCGACGCGCTGCGCATGTTGTTGTTCATCGTGGTGCCTGGTATCACGACGGCGGCTTTGAAGCGTATGGTCATAAGCCGAAACCGCTGGATAGACTATACGGATCCGAAGTGGCGCACAAACACCCCTGTTGGCCCCGCGATAATGGAGATCAAGCTCTGGCAGATGCCAGGCCAGATGGAGTTCACAAAGGAAGACGAGGCGTGGTTTCAAGAGCGCGTTGCCGATTTCCAGTTTGAATGGGTTGTCGACACCCCTCCCGTTCATGATCACCGGGACACCGAGCTGTACTTCTCCTCCAAGCAGTAGCACTGCTACGTGGCCACGTCGGAGACGTACATGCCCATTGGTGCATGGGTAGTAGAGGGCCAAAGGGATAAGTTCTGTAGAATGTACAATTACGCCAGTGCAACGTTACTCTCTGCGGGTTGCGCATGGACGCGTAATCCCAGCCACATATCAGCTGTATATTACTCACCTCTATATGCAATTATAAATGTTCGCCTAGTGCAAATCAGACCACGAGACTCCAAGTATTGAAAGACTTCGGTGAAATAATTATTTCAAACTGGTGCAGAGGTTCTATCATAACTCCGACATCGTGATCTCGTCTACGACGATAAGAGAATTTCGACTCCTCCCAAATTCCAGCCAAAATTCGACCCTGTCACGCAATTTTTTAACGAAGATGGCGCCTATAATCGACACTGGCTACAATACGACGAACAAAGGGTGTCAGTTCGCAGTCCTTGCACCCGACAACCTCCGAATGCCCAGGACTACCGTCATGTCACTTCCTCCCGAGCTGCTTATCATGATTTTCGAGTACGTCGACGCACCACTGCGCGCGGCTTACGAAGAAATGCGCGGTCCCCACGCGTCGATCAGGCGTAACAAGGAACTCAACGAATTCATTACGCGGGGAAGCGTTTTTCCTTACCCTCACGTTGATGTCTGCAGGTACTGGGCGAACATCATCCTCAGCGAGCCGCGTTTCTGGACGAACGCCGTCGTGTTCATTGGGCCGAGGGAGAAAGTCTGTGGGAACTGCATTGGCGACGCAGAGACGATATTCGGCGCGTCGCGGACGCTTCCATTCGACGTCACGATTCGCAGCACGACGCTGGATCCCAGACTAGACCCTGCAGGCCCGGATCGCGTTTTGGGCTGGAGCGGGGGAGACCTAGAGCGCGAGCAGGCGGACGTGGTGAGCGTGTTGAAAGTCCTCGCTCCGCATATACGCCGCTGCCGCAGCCTCTCGATCTACACGCTTCTCGCCGGCGCGATGCCTCTCGTATACCGCCATCTCAACGGCCCCACTCCGCTCCTCGGGTTGCTAACGTTCCAGACGGACAATATAAACCGCGCGTACAGAGGGCGGCCGTACGGCATGCAGCAGAAGGTGCCGGTTGATTTATCGCCCATATCGAGCTCGTTTGCCCCGCCGCTCGACCAGCTCATCGTCGACGGGGTCAGTTTTCGAGACATCCACAAACACCACGCAGCAATCCGCGAGACGTACGGCAAGCAACTTACCTCGCTTGCGATCGCCAACTACGCGGCGGACCGCTTGGACAGTGCTTATTCACCGCTGCGCGCGCACGCGATGGTGGATGCTCTGAATGAGTTTGAGAACCTTGAATGGCTGACGCTAGCGCGCATACGCTTCGACTGCGAAGAAGAAGACGATGACGACACGGAGGGGCTTGAGCTTAATGTCCGAACGCTGGTCGTCGAAGATATGGATGACTGGGCTCTAGAGCAGCTCTTTCACGCCGTGACCTTCCCGGAGCTCGAGCACCTCTGGTTCAAGGCGTGCTGGCCCGATACGGAAGGGGAATTCTTCTCTGACCCTGACGACCTGCCGTCGGACGTGCCGACGCTCGCGATCGAGGGCGTCGCGGATGTCAATCTCGCGCGTGCGCTGCGGTTCTGGGACGTGCACACGATCCATGCCATCGATGCGCCCGCGTTTAACGACGCTGTGCTTGCCATGCTCGCCTCGCCACGCGAGGAGGTCGACGAAGCGCACATCACGCCGGCAACGGAGTTTGGGTGCAATGCGCTGCGCGTGTTGTCTATCAGCGCGGCGCCTGGCATATCGGCTGCTGGGCTGAAGCGCATGGTCGCCAGTCGGAACCGCTGGGTCGACTATGCGGACCCGACGTGGCGCACCAACGCTCCCGTCGGCCCAGCGATACTGGAGATCAGCCTTTTCCAGCTGCCGGGCCAGATGGTGTTCACTGCGGAGGACGAAGCGTGGTTCCATGCACATGTACCTCGCTTTCGATTTGAGTGATGGTACACGAGTACCTCCAGTCTTCGATGACGCCACGAAATTCTCAATGCCGTGCGGTGGCGAACGCGGACGCGACGGCAACGACGGAGTACGATATATGTATGTAGGTTAGCTTATTGCGATATACCCCGCCGCTTCGACTATGGCACGGCGCGGAGAAAAATGCCGGCGGCCACTGTCCCCAACCACTCTTTCGAAGGCATGAAAGTGAACATCGACGCGCTCTCATGCGTGGAATATGACCTTCTAGTTCCATTGTAACCATAGGACTACTGAATCAGTCTCGACACAGTGCGCGCTAGCTGTCTGCGCTCGCCCGCTGCGCGTCGAACCATACCCTCCTTATCCACCTTCGCCTGCGCGTCACGCTCCCGCCTCCAGCGGCGTAGGGCGCCGCGCGTGAGCCGAGCCATACGTCGTTCGTATATACCCAGCCATCTGTAACGCACACACATATGCACCCAGTCAGCCCCGCAGAGATAGTTGGAGACGCAGAGGGAAAATAGAGGGACGTACCGGGATCCCCGCCACACGGCGCCCATGCACACTGAACATCCTTGCGCCAGTCCTCGGTCTCAACGAACGCCCAGCCCGGTGCAAGCGAGAAGGTGAGGTTGCTGCTGTGGTCCAAACGAGTTGAGTGAGTGAGTGAGTGTCGGATGTGAGTGAGTATGTGAGCCGAGGTACACAGCGAAACAAAAAAAAAAAGGCATAGCATGGCATCAGCGTCAATCCGCACCCGCAAAAATGATGAAGGGAAGGAATAATGGAGGAAAGTTGCGGCACAGCGCACTGCTGCGCCTGAAATGTATTTAGCGGAAAGAACGAGCACCCACCTGACCTGCCCGGCGCCGTCCACCGCGCTCCCGCTCCCCGCACCACCGTCCTGCCCGCGCGTCCAGGCCGTGCGCTCACCTGCGCGCAGATTTTGTTTGCTCCACCCACGCTGTGGCGCGCCAGGAGCACCAGGTGGAGTCGATGCGGTACTCATCGTTGACAAGTCAGCTGGGAGGGGTCCTAATCAACAAGTGCACAAGGTAGTAAGCATTCAATAATGTTATGTTAGGCGTGAAGCGCCGCTAGAGGCAGACAAGACGCACCCCAATACCGTTCGTTCTCCCACAGGTACACTTCGCGCATCTCCGAGTTCCAACACGCGTCGGTGAGCCGATCGTCGTCCATCGCGCGGCGTATCGTCATCGATAGCGGTACAGGCCGCGGCGCGTCAACTGTATCCACTTTTTCACTCGCTTTTTCCGCTGGGGCGTCGGAATGATGCAGCGCAAGGATAGACGCAGCACGCGGACCGAGAACAGACACAGCCTCTTTCTTAAGCTCTCGCAGCCGCGGCAGGACAAGCGGCGCCGCGCGCACCAGCACAGGCAGCGCGCGCCGCACCGCGGGGTGCGTCACGACAAACGGCGTTAGCCCCGCGGCGACGCATACCGCGCGGAGCGGGAAGTGCGGCATGTGCACGATGAATAGCAGCGGGATGAAAGTGAGTACGAGGAGCTGCAGAATGTGCAGCGTGTACGGCGACTGGCGTGCATGCGTAGGGCGGATGGAGGAGGAAGAGGAGGACGGGGTGTGCCGTGGGCGCAGGCGACGGCCTGTACTTAGATGGGCCGGAGTGAGGCAGAGGTGGTAGAGGTGTGGCTGGACGAGATCGTGTAGGTCGGCGCTGCGTTAGCGTTAGTGGGATTATGCTGGAACAAGTGGGGAGCAGACGTACACACTGCCCATCAGGTTCTGGATGCCTGTGATGTTGGCCTGCCATGGAACGGAGCCCTCTGTCACTGGCGCGCCTGCCTCTGCTTGTTCAGGGATTTTGAGGGGGTCCATTGAGGCTTTGTCGGGGTACGGGTAAGTGGATAGGATGATGCTTATTAGCGCGATGTGCGGTATTAGGAGAAGCAGGCGAGGGTAGAAGCCTGCGGCAAGATGTTCGGTGTTCGATGAGAGAGTAACGAGTGAATGCTACGCACAGATAAACACATATGCCGCCATCCACACCGTCGTCCGTAGCCACCCGCGCTTCCATAGCAGGACCTCTTCGACGCGGTCCTGCAGCCAGAACACCGGCCCGATGATAGAGACAAAACGCTTGAAGTTGACAGACATAGTCGGAAGCGACAGCGATTCCCGCGAGGACATGTACACCGGCTCGTCCGTCCGCCGCGCAGCGCCTGTGCCCGCAGGTGGTGAGCCCGCACGCGTACCTGCGCTTGCACCCGCTCCGTCGCTAGCGGCGGCACCCGGGAGGGTCGATGAGAGTAAGAGCTGCGGAATAAGCGCGAGCGTAGGCGATGTGAGCGAGTCGGCCGCGGAGGAGAGTATCGACATGCGCCGCTGGATGGTGGTGGGCGAAGGCGGCGGGGACGGGTGCGGGTACGACGTGTATATCCGGGGCACTGGCCGGATTTCGGAAGATGGGTCGTCCTTCGGGGTCGAGTACCGCAGGCGGATGGCGCCGGGGGGTACGTCGACGTAGTCTAGTGTAGACATGAGGTGCTCCTGCGGGTCGGCTTAGGCTCGAAGGTGCGGATATGGGGTAGGAATGTGCGGCGGTCAGTGCGCGATGGACATGTGATTGCTCTCCGGAGTATGAGACTCTGCCAAAAGGATGGTCCTCAGACTAACAGACCGGCGTAGTTACAGCGGCGAATTGGAGTGTTTCTGGAGGCCTAGTAATTTGAGCTGGAGAACCTATACACCGCATAAGAGGATCAGCAACTAAGTTTGGGTGCTGTAAGGTGGGTAGAATAAGATATCGATAGCTTACCGAGTGACTAGCAAATGGCGATTGATGGTTTAGTGGCCTCGCCGCTGACAGCCCAGAATGACCCAAAAGTTCGACGCAAGAGATGAGCAGTAGTAAACCGTCAGCAAGGCCTCAGTTCGTCGCGTCGCGTGCACAGAATGACACAACTCGTATGAGTCAGCAAGCCGAGTGCCGTTGAGCGCTTCATTAGGATGTTTGGGTAACTTGTACACGGCTTGCATGCAGTATAACCAGGATATATGCGCCGAATAACTTGTTGGATCACGAAATCTACGCTCCTTTAGTTTTAAAAGCTACCGTCGGTGCGGACACTTTTGCGCAATGAACAGCGGCGCCCACCGTCCACTTGCCGTCCACGCGAATCGCAGAGACGAAAGACGAATTAAACAGGAACTCACGAATGGCCCAAAAATACGAGAACGGCGTGTGCGTTCAAGGGAGGACCACAATAAGCTATTGGAAGATGGTGGCGGGAGAGAAGAAGAGGATGGGTTTTATATCGGGCAGGTCGGTAAATGCCGGCCCTGCCAGTGGCATCCTCGAAGTTCTCAGTACACACTTGGTACACCCATCACATTTCTGCGCTATGCAGTCATTTATCTTTACCTTGGTTATCACCTTGAATTTAAATGACCAGTATTTCCATTATCGGCGGGCAAAGATGTAAGTACTTGCATCAAAAATTAATCCGTTCTCCGTGTCGTTCCTGAGGAAGCGCTCCCGGCATTCGAGCGTTCGCCGCTTCGTATTGGCACGCGTCACGCATCGCGCACGTCGTCCTCACGCTGCTTCCCCCGCATCTCAAGATACGAAAGCGAGAATATAGTCCATCTCATCGACGGGTGGGTCATCTAACTTTACAAGGAGAGGCGGAGGCCTTCTTTATTTCTAATTGAACAGATAATATCTGCGTCTAATAGGGAAATAGTGAATACGGTGGTGCTAGTACGTAGCCAGAAGATTTGGATATACATGGCAAAGAATGTAAGTATATTGGTTCGTGAATCATAAATGTAAATGACCAGCAAATGACCAGCACTCGAAATTTGTCCAGCAAAGACGAAAACAAAACGGCATAAAGATAACAAGAAAGAAGAAGGAATCTATCATGCAGCGAGTGGCTCGAGGGCCTCGACTGTGAACTTTAGCCGGCCGTCTTCAAAGGAGCAATGCACGTTCTCCATGTTGTCCACAAGGTAGTGCGCCCCGCAGCCCTCGATCTTCTCGCGCTCGTGACTCGTGCACACGGCGATGACGGTCGCACCACTCGCGACGCCCGCTCGGATCCCGCTTGGTGAGTCTTCGAACACGACACATTTCTTCGCGTCGTACCCCAGGCACTCGGCGGCGAGGAGGAACGGGTCCGGAGCGGGTTTTCCCGCCTTGAGTCGCTTGTCGTCGGCGGTGATAGTCACCGTCGGCGGCGTGATACCGACGCGCTTCATGCACCCATAGGCTTTGAGACAACTGACAGTCAGAAAAAAAATAAAACAAAGATAAAGAAGAGGACCGACCATATGTCTTCGCGCCAGAAGTGGCGACGGCGTATCGCCCCTCAGGGATGGAGTCGATCATCTTGCGCACGCCGGGTAGAATGCGCACCGACCGGTCCACGCTCGCCGCCTCGAGCTGCCATGCCTCCAGCACGTCCTCGTTGAGCTTGCGCTCTCCTTCCTCCGACACTGGTGCGAGCACGCAGTCCTCCTCGTCAATGGGCGAGTCCTCGCCCGACGCGATGCGCAGGTGCGCGGCGATATTGAGCATGTTCAGCAGCCGGCTGCCGAACGAGGGCCGGCGGACCCCGGGCGAATGCACTGACACTGACGAGCGGCGCGACGGCGGTGCGGACGTGCCAGGCGTTAGCGCTGGCGTCGCCCCGCGCGTGGAGACGACGCTACCGCCTGCGTTGACGGAGTAGGGCGTAGCGGCGCCGCTGTGGATTGCGTGCGCGTCGGCGTAATATAGGATCGTGTTCTCGAAGCGCTCGACCTCCTCCTCGATCTCGTGTGAGCCCAGCTGTGGCTTGAACTGCGAGAGGTTGTCGACGGCGCGCTTGCCGTGTGTTGCGGCGATCACGTACTCCGGGTCTTGCCCGATGTCTTTAGCTACCTTGCCCCACGCGGCCTCGACGGCGGCGATAGAGTCGGTCAGGGTGCCGTCCTGAAAAAAGAGATGTCTCAGCTCCCAAAAAAAATTATAAGAAATTAGATGAAAGCGTACCATGTCAAATAGCACGGCATCCGCGTAGAATGTTTGAGCAGGCGTGGTAGTCATGGCGTGAGACGGGAGTGTTGAAGTTGGTAGGTGAGTGTTAATTTGAGGAAGGGGGGTAAGGCGGTTTGAAAGATTTCTAACTTTTTAGCCGAGTTTATAACGCGCCTGTGGCAGTCCATGGAGTATAATTGATCCACGAAAAATTAAAACCGAGCGTCTTGCAGTGGAGCGACCGCCCCAGTTCGATCTTATCCGTCGCAGCAACTGCGATCGAGATGGTTGGGTTAACACCGCTGCTCCACATCTGGGTGGCGGCAGCAGAGGGCCGAGCCAGAGCGCAAGGGCAAGGAACGAACGTGGATAAACGAGAGCGTGTAATGACGCGCCGATAGCCTCATATAGACTGACAGTCGCATTTTTCGGAGGTCATTTCTTAATAAAGGAAGAAACGAAGGTTGTGATAAGGACGCCGATGATTTTCATAAATTTGTGGGCGTCATTATCAAAACGGGACGTCGGCATAAGCCGGCATGTTCGTGATCGAGTTTTTAAAATTCCTCCTGCCTTGCACGAGTCAAATTTGGGCACATAATTTACACCAGCACATTTAAGTGAAGTTCCTGTGCGGTCGCGATTGAGCTCGGCCTGAAGTAGTTTACTCTGTGCCAGCAGAAACATATTGCTTATTTTGTCTCGATCACAGATACTGGTGCCGCTGGGCGCCAGTTGATGGATAATAGATTAAATATAAGAGTGGGTGACTTCCCGTGGGGTTTAGAAACGTAGACCTATTTTCTAAACGCCGCATGGGGACTATGCCGTGAAGCCGGGCATCA
>JAEKIV010000512.1:0-23553 GCA_016801325.1 Hypholoma fasciculare
AAAATGTGCATGTGATGAGGCTGCCAGCCGAACGGTTGAAAGTCAAATGTCGAGTGAGCCTTGCGGTTCTCGGCCACCCTAACCGTGCTCTGGTCTGCTCTGACACATGAAATACATATGTATGTGTGCTATCTCTGGCGTGCGCCGAGGATTGCCCGCGGGGCCTTATTATAGCCCGCCAGTCGCCCATCAGTCGACGCCGATGATGCGATCCTAGTTGATAGCATGCGGTAATCGCTAATCCCATAGAGAAATCAGAGGATATTATACACAGACATACGTGCGTGCGTGCGCGTGCAGAGGAAGCAGGAGTCAGCGCGCCACAGCCGAGCGCGAAGGATGGCCGGCGTCCTTTCTGGGAAGTTATTCCCCCATATAAACGCCTGGCAGATAGCGGTATGTGCGCTTTCCCATGCGCCATGGGAAGCGCTTGGCACACCTCCGGCGAGCTGAGCGTCGGCAGGGGGGAGACGATGGTGTTTGCTGGGTGATGGTATGTGTCCAAGTAAAACACAAGAAGGCATTTATTATTGGTGCTTGCGCGCGTCTCAGCCCCCGTGTGTGTTTCGCCGTGCTGGCATGGAATGATGTGCTCAGTGCGGAGTCTGGGCATGACAGAATGCACAGGACGCGGGCAGTTTATAGGCGTCCATAGAGATTTGTGTGGATGCACCAGGCATATAGATAATAGATATGTATCACCGTGCGCCTTCCCGTCTATTCTGACCCGGGCCCTGGGGCGTTGTCTAGACGGGTGACGCGAACGGTGCACGCAGAAGATAGATGAAATTTGAATGGCCCCAGCCTGGTAGCTCCTGGCAGGCGCGCTATTTATAGGCGCGCTCGGAATGGCAAAGTGGATCCGGGATCGCTGGGCGTCGGGGATACGCGCACACCGGGGGTGGTGTGGGACGCGCTGCTGCGTAAGTCCATAGGCGCCATGGCGTTTTTTTATTGTTGCTGCTATTCAGATGCGCTAATTGCGTACTTGAGCCTCGCGTGGGGTGGTGGCGCGGGCGGTGGATATGGGAAATGTTTTTTTCTGTCATTGCGGCTGCACATACTGCTGATAGGCCGTGCTATTGCTGATCGGTCTCTCGGAAGACGGTGCGGGGAGAAGTGTTTTAGCGCGGTAGGTGGGCTGTGAGTGGGGGAATGGGCTCAGAAGAGCGATGCCAGATGTCAGCGGTGTTCTGTGGAGTGCAGTGCGTAGCCTCAGGAAAGCTCAGGAAGCGCGCTCTAGTGCGATTCAATTTTGCAGTTGCACCGGCAAATTAATGACAGCTGCCTGAAACTTGTCTTCTCGGGCTCGAAGGCAGATGCGCACGCATGCACGCGCTCTCGGGCGCCAATAGCGCGCGCGCCGCGTTCGGCTGCCGTAGACGTGGCCGCTGATATTCCGGCGCGAGATAAAGCAGCCTCGGCGCCTTTTACGATACGTGGATGTAGCGGTAACACTTGAAAGTGCTGCATACGATGAGGGTGCGCTTCGCATGCCACGCGACAGACCGGCGATGCACTGCGATCATACGTACGCCTTCTGTGCGCCAGGCGAAATTAGCCAGAGCCCCCAATCGATAGCACTGGGGCCCTAAATCCACGGGCCCGGGGCAGGGTGGGCACGCATGCATAGACGGGCGGTGCGTGCCGTCTCCGGAGGCCCCTGGGCCGCAGACAGAGTTTGATGAGCCGCGACAAGACCCCTGACAGTGGAAGTACCCTTGGAGGCCTGGTCCAGATCCGGATAGAAATTTATACCTGTCCGGATAAGAAGTTTGGAATTTGTGTGAGGCATAGTTCACATATGCGGATAGGTTTTGGCCAGCAAAATAAAAAATAAGGACTCATCTGTTTCCGGATAGATATATTGGTGAAATTGGTCACCAGCCAGGGTCAATCTTAGAGACAGTTAGAAGGGAGCTCAGTTGGAGTCTTGGCCATCTCCCGCTTGCGGTACAGTGGGTATTCTGTATCACAGACGCAAAAAAATCTAACGATACGTTTGGAGGACGGACCAGGTCGAGTGAGTAAAAGCTTGATGAGTGCCCTCCAGCGCGTCTGTGTAAATACTTGATGGGCGGGTTAAGCACTAATTGTCGAATGTTTTTGAGCGTCGTGGATCCCGCAAAGTTGATTGTTTACCGCCTTCAATCCGCTCTGGCCAATACTAGTATTTACCCGGTGCGCGTGCGGCGGCAGCAGATCATGCGTCGGTATTGCATCGGTGGCGGCATGCTTTAAATGTCTGATAAATAATATATACAGGCTACCAGTGTGGGGGCCGGTGTTGAACCTTGATGGATGGGCCCAAGGGGGCCATGGATCAATCGTTGGCCGAACGGTTCGTCAAACGCGTTCGCGAACTTTTCTCCCAGTGGGTGGATGGGATGCCCCAAAGATGCCCTCAACACCTCGCGCTCGATTTTTGGAAAAAAGCCCATTTTCCGCCTGGTCCCAATCCGGATAGATTTTTAAGATTTTGAGCAAATTCGGGACAGGGCTCCCAGGGTACTTTCAGGGGTCCTGCCGCGACGCTAAGGCGTCCCATTAATCCGTGTCGGGCAAGGGCGAACCGTATCAAAAAAGATGGCTGGAATAACGGTGCTCAGGTGTCGTAACACTCCCGCTGCCATTGGCCCGGCTCGCTGGTTGATCGCTTCCGCGACTGTGTCCGAAGGGGACGCGCGCGCGCTCCCCTCTGCGCGCAAAGACGCGGAAAGCGAGGGGAGGCAGGGCACGCGCGGCAGGGTATTTTTTACGCGCGGGGCAGGGCACCGGGGACGGAGCGGTGCGCAGGGCGCGGGCGGTGGGGCTGACACGCGGGTCGCACAGCGTGTCAGAAGGGGGGCCGGGGTGGCGGGCCGGTCGTGATGGGGGCGTCTGTGCGCGCGGAAAGGGCCGGGAGATTTTCCCACCCGCAGCAGATAAACCATGGTGCTGGCAGAGAGAGGCTCTGTGTTTCCCCAGCTTAGCCCAGCCAGCAGCAGCCTCTGCAGCAGCAGCCCTCCCACCCGCTAATCAATTCTTTTTCCGCAAATCTCATAGTGAGTGCAGCTTTCCTCCACACTTTGTCGTCGTTCTTCAGGGGCCCGCCGCGCATATATCTGTGCTCATCGTCGGTTTTTCCGCTGCCGTCGTCGCCCGCCAAAATGCGCCCAGCGGAAGGGCGCCCTGCGCGCTTTGTTTGTTTGGCCGACCCCCTATAGGACGCGTCGCGCATCGTCCTCGCGGGCGATCGCTTTGCCCGGCACCGTCAAAACTAGCCTATTCTCGCGTCGTTGGGCCAGGGGATGGGTGTTCTGCCCGACTTCAGCGTTGCCGGGGGGTCGGGGCGCACTCGGCACATGTTTGATGTCTGCCTTTTCTCCTCTACCTCTCCCATCCTCTTCAAACGTCTTGCTAACGTGCACCTGCCCTTCTAGATGCCCAAGGAAGCAACCGCGAAACCCAGAGTGAGTTCCGTCCGGTTTGACACGTCAGGGCGGGGTCCCTCTCCCCCCACCCCCACAAGCACACGAGCCGCCGTAATCTTCATCCTCCGGGTGTTACTGCGTCGGTGCCGCCCTGGCGGGTGGACATGCTGTCTCAGAGCACAACATGCTGACGGTCTTTGTTCTCCATAGCGCAAAGCCGCGGAAAAGGTCGAGAAGCCCAAGGGCAAGGCCAAGAAGGACCCAAACGCGCCCAAGCGCGCGCTCTCAGCGTACATGTTCTTCTCCCAGGACTGGCGCGAGAGGATCAAGACTGAGAACCCCGATGCGGGCTTTGGTGAAGTTGGCAAACTCCTCGGAGCGAAGTGGAAAGAACTCGATGACGCAGAGAAAAAGGTAAGTTGTGCATATATGCGTTATGTAGACTATCTACTCACTGGTTGTGTCTTCTGTAGCCATACATTGACCAGGCTGCCCGTGATAAGGAGCGTGCCGATGACGAGAAAGCTGCATATGATGTTCGTTGACAATTTCTTCCTGCCCGATGACCTACACTGACAGCGTTACACAGAACAAAGCAAAAGGCAGCCCTGACGAGGATGATGATGAGGAGTAAATGTGTATTTGCCGCCGCCTTGTGTTTGTTTAAGGACCCTGTGTTGTTTGTCCCTGTGCCCACCTTACCCACTTCCTTTTCCTTTGTGTAAGTGTATCATAATTATTAGCCCGTAAATATACTGTTTTGTTCTGGACTTCGGACAGAACTTGTTTGTATTTCACAGGCCTGGGCCAAAGCAGATTTGAAGGTCGAAGTGCCAAGTGGCAACGAAGTCGTTGTGAGAGGCCTGGGTGAGGGTGAATGCACACCAATGAGGTGTTTGTAGTACAGGAGAAAGGTAGAAGACATGCTCGTAACTCGTAGGCCTCACTTAAAGCAGGTTTTGAGATTGTGTTGAGGTCGGAGCACTAACAGAAGTCAATGTGAGAAGCCTGAGTAAGGTCAATATCTGACAATGTCAAGAACAGAAAGAGTTGATGCCGACGCATTCGCGCACGAGGTTAGACAAAGTCCTGAAATCCTAGGAGAAGAACATGTCACTGGATATACCCCGAGACAGCATATTTGCCCCCGCGCATAATGCGTACGGCGGTTTGTGTGCATGCGGGAGTGGGCGGCCGCCCTGACGAGCAAGACCTAAAAATCTCGATGTGAGAGTGTATACGAGCTATTTCGCAATTGCTCGTAGCTCGGAGTCGTTTTAGGTGCTGTGTGCCCAAGGTGAAGTAGGCAAATCCCCAGCGGTTGAGTGGAAGGAGCTCGACGACGCGGAGAAGATGGATTGGGCATATATGCGCAGTGTAGGGTTGTATACGCAGTTTCGGTGTCTTACATTGACCAGGCCTCTCGCCCTGGGCACGGTATCAGTAAGTAATTAGTCGCATCTATGGTTAGTCGTTGCAGGAAGGCAAGATTTGTACACTCGCACCGCTGAGTATCCTCACGCACCTCTCGCTCTCCCGTTGTTATTGTTGGTTCCGAATTTGCTGACAATATCATGAGCAGCAAAATGAGACCAACACATTAGGGAGTACGACGATCATGACGTCCGCCCGGGAGCAAGTGAAGTCGGCAAGCTCCTTGGGGCCAAGTGGAGGAGCTTGGCGAAGCCGAGAAAAAGCTCGGTTGTGCATATATGCGCTGTCTAAAGTTGCTTACTCGCTTTCCGTGTTGTTTCCAGCCAGACGTCGACCAGGCCGCCTGTGACAAGGAGTGTGCCGACGACGAGAAAGCTACGTATGATGTTCGTTGGCCCTTTCTTCCTGACGCGAGGGCTTTCGGTGACCCCCACTACGCAGAACAAAGCCAAAGGCAGAATTAGTCGCACCTATCGTTAGACACTACAGCAGGGCGCCATATGTACACTCGCACCACTGAGTATCCACACGCAAGTCATTTTTATCATTTCGTATTTGCTTGGTACGCGACGTTCTTGGGCGCATATATTTTGCTTTCTTCCGAAATCCTGGGCGTACGCACGACAGAGATTGCTCGTACCTCGAAAACCTCAGTCCAAGCGTTGAAAACGTGTTCGGGTCCCAGAAGCAACGGTCATCGTGAGAGGCCTGAGTGAGGTCATTATCTGATAATGTCATGAACAGGAAGATTCGAAGCCAACACATTTGAGGAGTACGACGAGCATATAATATTGGTGTTGGTGATAACAGTGGAGTATATTGAACTGGAAGCAGGGAAATTTGTCAAGAACACAAGCGAGCAGATGTCTGGGACTCGAGGAGGCGCCATGGTGGCATGTGGGGTGGTATTAGGCTGTGCATGGAGTATATCTCCGTCGAATGGAATGAGCATCCTGGAAAATAAGTATCAACAACCAAGAGCACCTCAGCTCAGCGGACGACGCACCAGCTACTACTTCTTGCTCCACCTGGGCTTGGACGGTTTCGGCTTCGGCTTGTGCACGACCTCCGCCTTCACGCCACCGGCCATCTCCTCCATCCACTGCGCATCGTCGAGCTCCGAGCCGAGCTCCTCAAACTTGCGCGCGAAGCGACCAACACGCCCCGCCGTGCCTTCCTCCTCAAACGCAGCGGCGCGTGGGTTGCCCGTATTCCACGCGGGGCTGTTCGTTGTGTCGCGCGTGAGCCGCGCGAGCGAGCGCGGCGACGTCGTCCAGTGCGTGTACGCCGAGCCGTCCGCACGGATAACCTTCATCGGGAACTTGGGAACGAGCGGGTTTGGTAGCGTCGGGGCGCGCCGCTTCCAGACGTGTGTGCGGCCGTACGGCGAGCTCGAGACGGCGCGGCTGGTGCTGGGTGTATGTTGGAATAGGCTGGGCGAGGGCAGACGCATGCACCGCGGCCGGGCGAGCGATGAGGAGAGCATGATGGTGATTGCGGAAGGAGGCGGCTCGTGACAGCTCGTCAGAAAAAGCGGTTGTTTGCTCCGGACAAACAGCGGCGGTGTGCTCCCGACTTCGATGAACCAGCTTAAAGCGAAAGATGAAGCTAGAGATAAAGACCAGAAGGAGTTCGAGAGGCGGACAACTGCCGCTGCTGAGGAGTACGTCAGAGAGAAGGATGCGACCGCCAAGAGGCTTTCCAACGATATAGCTGCACTCGCCGAAAGGTTTGCCCAGTACGAGGATCAGTACGCTAGAGACAAGGCTGTGGCTGCGGAAGCCCATTGCCAGGAGAAGCGGCGACACGAGCTAGAATTTTCTCACCTCGTACAGGAACTGGATATAATGAAATCTTGGATTAGCTCATCGGTAATTTTATCTTCGTTTCCTTGTATTGCTTATGAACTGATTGCTCGACGCTATAATTTACAGGACAAAGGAGCTATGGCTGTTCATATTCATTCTCAAACTGTCTCCAATAACGCCATGCGGTCCCTCTGCCACATCCTCAAGCTGCCTACCTATGAGGGTGGTACCAATGCCCCAGTCGTCTTTAGAAATTGGCTTGACAAAGGAGTGGCTACACTGCGTGCCGCTAAGTTCACCGGTAAGAGCTCCGTGCAGAGCTCTGGTACGCGTGGGGTGGAATTTGAAGATGACGAAGATTCTCTTCGCAAGCAGTACCTCAAAGCGTTCCTGTCAAAGTTCACTGAAGAGGCCCTCTCGGGCCAGAAATATCACACACAACGCCTGGAAGAGCAGTCTCCTACTATCCATGCACTTCACATCCTCTCTGAGTCTGAGGAAGCATTGGACATTCTCACACAGAAGAACATCAAACGAGAAGAGGGAAACTACGCCGCGCATCCCCTGAACTTGAATTCTCTGGAACAGGTCACACTTCAGCTAGAGCAGCCGGACGGCCAACTTCACATGACGGAGGCATCTGTCAAGGCCATGCAAGAACTCGTACGGTTCTGTCAAGCAGACGCAGGTCAGTTCCCACCAGAGATGCCGCCTGCCGGGAGTACGCTTTGGACATCTGGGAAGTAAGGCCAATACACTAGTGGCGAAGTCATCCGAGTCCACATCATCATGACCGTTGGCTTCATACCCTGCGTCTGTGTCTGTGCCACCTGCATCTATGTCATCATCTCATCCTCAGGTGCCCACATCTCATTGAGGGGGATCAGGTTCCGAAAAACGTACCTCGCGCTCGAATAAAGTGAGATAAGTCGGAGGCATGATTTGATACCACCCCATTGGCATTGTACAACCACATCTATGTATGCTCTCGAGCTACCTGTACATTGGTGATACGTCAGACTTGTGTCAGACAATTACGTTTGGTGTCTTCGGAAGTGGTACATGTAAGTTAAATTTCATGGAGAGGCACAGTAACACATCTTGCTTTCATGCAGATCAACATGCCCAATACATAGAGCAACCTTGTTAGAAGATTATCATGATGGGGAAACACCTTTTTAAAATACTATCGTAACAGGAAAGCCTTTCTCAAGGATTATCATAGCGATATCATAGTAGCTCAAGCCTTTTTTGAAGAAATGTCATGACAGTAAAAGCCTTGCAAGAGAGTTGCCATGTCGATGATTTTTTTTTTACAAAATTACCATTGACAGTACCAGGAGTATACAATATTTACAAGTTCTCAAAACACCTATGTGATTCCTACGACGACAGATTTCTCAAGGCAGGGGTTCAGCCCCTCGTCAGGTCAGGCAATACAAGCCATCAAATGCATTATATATCACCCTCACTGGAATTCCTCTTTTGCTGATGAATGAGTAGAACCTTGGTAGAACGTCTCATAAATCCTACCGTAGAGGACCCGCCAATTATCCACTAATCCAATTTAGTCGATGCCTGCATGAGCTCTGAGCATAAAAAATCATCTGCTGGTCCCCATACATCGTCGACTATCAACAGACAATTTAATTCTTCAAGGGAACGCAAAGGGTTCAGCTGGGCAGCATATTATGTTGCCATTGATATGTTGTCGGGCATATGTTTTCTAGCAGTGTCATGTCGTCAATGTTTTGATTTTTCTGATCTTCACTTGTAACCCTTGCATCGCCCAAGCCCACCCAAACCCAAACCCAACTCCTCTGCACCATCCCCAACCTCCTCCACCACAAAATAAAATGTAAATATTAAATGTGAGATACTGGTGAATTTATCATGAGTTTGGAGGCTTCGGAAGACCTAATATACATCCAATATATTGGTTTTGAATTTAATAAAATACTAAGCAATTTAGTTTTAGAATATGGAGATTCGACAAAAACATACTATGCTCTTGTAAAATCTGTGTCGAACAGTCAAGTAGTGACATGAATTTTTTACAAAATAGACTTCTCTTTCACTTACTTGAACTACCAAGACATTTGACTGCTAAAACATGATTGATCATGAGTCGAAGGCCGTGAGAGTTGTAAGGAGTGCAATAGAGCGGATGCAAATTTGAAATTCTACCGTAGAGCCTCCGCCAGCCTTACCCGACTTCGATAATTAGGTGGAACGTCTGGAAAAATAAAGCGTGTTAGACATGCGCCTGCTTTGTTTCTAAGCTTTTGATTTTATGTAGAAGCAGCAGATGCCGAAGGCCCTTTGTGCTCTGCTTGTCAATGGCGATGCGTCGACGCGCCACACGGGACCCTCTTTTTTGCGTCCGCCACAGCTTGCTTTCTCCCGTTACCATCACCTAAACGTATCATGGCCGCCACAGCCAACGAGCAGGGCGGCGCCTTTTACAAGGCTGGCCAATACGCAAAGTACGCCTTGCCGCCATTTCTCCTATATCAGGTATCCATGCTAACGAAAAAAAATCATTCCAGGGCGCAGGAAAGCTACGAACTAGTGAGTTCAGTAGCCCGACTCAACCACACAGCTAACAGCCCACAAGGCTATGCGTCTCGACCCCGCAGAACCGAAATACCCATCCAACCTCAGTGCGGTACTCTACGAAGCCGGGCGTTACCCCAAGGCCATCACTGCGATACGCACTGCGTGGAAGGTGCTTCATTTCAATGGGACCGCAGCAGATGCTCTCGCGATCAAGCTCGCGACGCGCTTTGCGAAGGCGCGCAGCCACGGGTTCTGCAGCAGGGCCGCTGCGCTGCACGCGCCAGAGCACGCGGAGGGCGATACTGCGATTGAGGCGTTCGTAGAGCGCGAGCGTGCGGAAGATGACGCGAAAGTGAGGGAGATGCGTGCAGCGTGGGCACAGTGGCGCGCGGTGCGCGATGACGAGGCGCATCAAGATAAGAAAGAGCATAAGAAGGAGATCGCAGAGGCGCAGGCGAGGCTGCGCGCGATCCCTATTTTCAAGTCCACATCGTGTGTATCTCATTTATTACGCTTGTTGAGTGGCTTATCTGACAAAGGACAGGGAGCCGACGCGAGAGTACTATACGGTGTGTAACTTCGTTGTCATCGCTGCCACGGGCGCTGACCGTGTTTTCGTCCAGTTCGGCCACGACGACGTGTTGTCGCTCATGGACGGCATCAACAATTCACGCGAATACCGCCTCGACGCGCCGGAATACAAAGATCAGCGCGCCTGGTCCTTCCTCTTCGGCGGCTCCGGTGACGGTACGTCGGTCCGCTTCCTCCATACAGCTGCGCTCATCTTTCTTTCTGGCGTACCTAGCGCGGCAGGTCTTTGGAACTCTGGTGCATCTCGCGACCATGGCGAACCCAGGCGGCACCCCCGCGCAGTCCGACAAGCTCAAGGCGCACTTCACCCTGATCGACGTGCACCCGGCGAGCCTCGCGCGCGTGCTCGTCGTTCTCTCCCTTCTTGGCCAGATCCTGGAGACGCGACGGAACGGCGACACCACGCGTGGTATTGAGTTATTCGCGACGCTGTTCTACGTGTACACCGCGATGGTCATGCCCAGTTACTGCCACCAGATGTACGTCCCTACCCACGCGCTCTGATCAGTATACCTGACCCCCCCCGTAGACTTATGGACACCGCCTCGGCGCTCGTCGCTGAGCTTCCCGCAAGGCGGCACCCCACCGCATCATGGCTGCACGTCAGCGCAAGCAGTCTCCCACGTGTTCTCGACGTGCTGCGCTACTGGGCCGCGCCGCTGCGGGGTAAGACAACACGCGCGCTCATCCAGATTAACGGCGGCTCCGCGGCAAGCGCGTTTGACGGCTTCGCGTCGTCGATCGCCTCGCTCGCGGGCGTCGCGCCCGGGCTGCACGGCTTGATGCAGCAGCAGAAGTTAAATGGTGGGGCGGCGGTGAGCCGCCGCGCGGGTGGGGACGTGTACGGTGATCCAGATGCGGAAGGGGAGATATACAAGCGCACGAAGGCGCTCCTCCCTCCGAAGGCGCTGCTCGCGCATCATCCAGCACTTGCGGCGCTGGTGAAGTCGTACTCCGACCCCAGCGAGAACTTGTACGCGGCGATGGCGAAGGAGGTCGAGGAGACGTGGGTGCCTAATTCGACACTTTTCGTCCGTAGCCCCGCCTCTGCTTTGTGTCAGGGGATTCACTGATTTGTCTATCTCAGGACAAGCACTCTACGGCGCACCCGTATCTGTGCATGGGATCGGGCTACCCTGTCACCAGCTCGGACAGCAACGCGTCGCACTTCAAATCATTCGTCGCAAAGTTCGCGCGCGGGCCAGCGCCCGCGTTCTGCCGCGGCGCGACGTGCATGGCGATGGTCGGCCACTTCTTCACGCTCGTCGCTGACGCGCTGGGCGTGCTGCAGGACAACCTCACTATTGAGATCGTCGTGGGCGACGCGATCGCGGGTACAGCGCGTCTGCTCGCTGGAGACCTCGGTACGCGTCCTAAGGGTTCCCCCGCGCGCTATAGCCGCATCTGGCTGAGCAATGTCCCGTAAGTGCGTCATGGCTTGTTGTTCGTTTTTGGCTGAGTGTGCGCGTCGACAGGGATTATACGAACGGCCCTATTAATAATGCGGTACACCTCGCGCCGCACCTCGAGCCCGACGGGCTGGTGATTTGGAACTGCCTGCTGAATACGGCAAATTGGAAAACGGTCACGGATTACACCTATAAGTACGTCGTGCTCATTCCGATGAATTGATGCGCGTCATTGATAGCGATGAGAATAGCTACGCCCTTCTGTTGCCCGATGACTTCCCGCGCATCCTGGGCTGCACGGTGCTCAGTCCCCTCGGGTCGCTCTGGAAGGACGTCGCAATACAAGCGCTCCCCCTCCCCCGCCCTCTCTCTACGCTGGCGTCCAAAGCGGAGCTCCACGCGTACCTCGCGCACCTCCTCGTCTCCTACGCAGTCTGCGCCATTCCCTCCCCGCCGCCAACAAAAGTCGAGGCGCCGAACAACCTCGGCGCGCTCCTCCGCGTCCTCACGCACCTCCCGAGGGTCGGCTTCCCAGCTCACTGGGCCGCCGACTTCGCTCAGGCCGTGCTCGCCGACACGCTTGTCGCCGCTGCCGCGCCGCACGCAGGCACGCTGCCCATCCCCTTGTCCGCACACACCGCGCAGCGCACACGCACCCCACGCCGCCTACACCTCGCCGCGTGGCAGGCAGGCCTGCACGCGATGTTCGCGGAGGCACGCGCTGCGCTGCCCTTCGCGCTCGCGGTCCCCGCAGACTTCCCCAGCGCGGCGGACATACGCACGTACACCGCGCGCGTCGTCGCGCCTGACCTCCGGAGCGACCGGCGCGTGTACACATGGGGCGCGCTCGTCACGCCGTTCTCGCCGAGCGTCGGCGCGCTGTTCGTGCATCCCGCTGAGCTGAAGGCGCGGACTGCGGACGCGCTGGTCGCGCTGCTGCCGGACCTGCTCGAGGGCACGAAGACCGCACGCGTGCAGGTGCTGCTCGGGCTCGAGAATGTCGATCTGCCGCGTGGATTGGTAGAGTGGAAGATGGCGCGAGCGTGGTACAATAAGATGGAGCGCGAGGGATGGGTGCTGCTTGTTTTCCGCACAGATCTACGTGCCGTCGGTGAGTTAGATATTCAGTATGCTACGGGTTTACAGATGCTCATTCGCTCTCGCAGTGACTGAGCCTGTGACTACGAAGTTCTGGGCTGAGTTTACCGAAATGGACATGCCTCCCCTAGACTGAAGGAGAGTGTACAAACCGCCAAATCAACTGACCTGTATATTTCAAGTTTATTGCTTCCATCTTCTTTACTACTGTATATAATCCAGTGAATATTGATACTGCAGGATTAATCGACGGATATGGGACAATGTGACCCGGATTCATAACCAAAATATAACATTCTGTACAAAGATGACATAGTGTACTTAAGCGTACGTAACTGACTTTCAAAGGGATAATAACTGGGCCTGATCAACAGTCACCCAGCTGGATCGCTTAGAACTGGGGATTCAAGGGGCTAGATCAGCTACGAACAGCATCAGTGATCACGAAGGAAGAACTGACACTTTTTTATGGGAGGGGTTGGAAGGCAGCGTACCGAGTACGAGCTTGACCGTCTTGACCTCGAAGCCGCGGAAGCTGAGAGACAAGACAGTCCCAGGTGTGTCACTCTCCTCAGTGGGGCGCAGCACGTAGAGTTCCTCATCTTCATCCTCCAGAAGGTTCGTGGTGAAGGCTTTAACGACGGGAAGATGGCTTGAGATAACCAGCTTCGCTTGGGCGTGTCCGCCGAAGGCTTCGTACAGGCGCAGGACGATCGTCGTCGTCGAACTTTTGTCGTCCATGTTCGCTACGGCGTCGAAGGAGTCGTACTCGCCACGTTTGACAGTTTCGAGGAAGACATTGCGTGCACCTTCAACGGCGAAAGGTTGCTTCAAGCTCGGCACCACTTCGGGAGCCCCGGAGGGCAGACAACGAACTGAACTAAAATTAGAAACAGCCACAAAGACAAGGGAAGTTGCGAACCTCGCAGAGGGGAATTATAGAGGTATCCCGCGATAGGAACATCGGATTCGAGGAAATGGCCTTCATGCGGCATTACTGCCCACGAGAAGTGATGCTCGCCTTATTCAAGTGCAATGATCAGCGGCATAATACAGATGCGATACACTAGCATTAAGCACACCTTGATCCTGCTCAGCATCCGGAGCTGTGGCAGAGCGGAGCAGAGATATCCTGAGATTGTTTCCTTGGCAGGAGAAGCCATACTTTGATTCAGATAAAATGGCAACACCATAACCGAATTCGCTGAGGTCCGCGTACTACGAATAAGGAGTAAACAACGCAAACGCTGTACAGAAATAGAAATCGTACTTTGTGTCCGCAAACTTCGAACTGTGATCGTGTTTAGTTCAATGACTATCGTGCCAATGTCAAACACATCGGACATACCTTGGCAATATCCCAGGTGGTGTTCTTGTGTGTTGGGCGCTGTACATATCCGAATTGAGTCTCGTATGTAGCATTGTCACTGTGAATGTTCAGAGGCAATTCGACTGATTCATCAAGACATTAGCCCGAAGAAGGAAGAGAGCGGGGCAGTGACTCACATTTCAAGAATTCATGGCGCTGATGCCAATCAACCACCGCGTCAAAATTGAAGAGCGACCGCGAGTTATCCTTGACGGTGGCTATGAAACTATTAAGGACAAAAGCTATGAACAATTTAGCAGTCATCATACCAGTGGTAGCATCCAAAGAAATCTGAGCAGGGATAATTTAAACATGCAGCCTACTATATGAAATAACAACACTTACAGTAACAGAAATAGTACTTTGCCCATATCGAACCTCAGCGCGCACTGCCGCGCGGAGTGGACCTTGCGACACGACCGAGACATTCGTGAAAGCGAGAGGTTCCGCGGTTTCGAGGTGGTGAACTTCGACATCTGTGCAGTTTTTTGAGCATATAATCACCCACAAAGTGTAAGTGACAAACCCCAAGCATCCCAATAGTTGGGCCTATCTTGGAAGATGATCAAACCACCAGTCTGCCCTTCAGGGATGAGTTCGCGGCTTGAATGACAGATGAGTACGCCAAATCATTCTGCAGCAGGACGGGGACTTACTTCAATTTAACATCGACCAGGCTGCTGATACGCCCTTTGGAGATGGTCAACTGGACACTTGCATTGCGAAGAACAAAGTGGTCAGATCCGTTGGTGTAGACTGTTGAACAAGATCAACACTTCTTCCCAGCAAGCTGTAGAGGCAAATTCCATACCGGATACAGGCTTCAAATGGGCGTGTAGCGCATTGGAGGGGTGCTTCAGCTCTCCAGGGCCAACGGCCGGGCAATGCATGATAGCATATCCCTCTTTCCCGTCATCAGATGCCTGTAGGATCTGCGCCTTCAGCGCCGAGCCAGCCTTTGCTAGAGGCACCTTGATGATGTCCCATCGTGGGAAGAACGTGGTGTTGTAGGCGACTATCTTGCTCGAACCTGCAAGGGATTTGGACCGCGTCGACGACGTGAGAGGCACGGAGTTCGGGAACAAGACTGAGAATGCTTCTTCCAGGAGCGCTTCGCCATCTTTCTTGACCTCTCCGTAGAGAACCTCGGCATCATCGTAGACCATTCCGCTGTACCAGGGTCATATCATAGTCAGAAACAGGCAGGGAAAACCAATATAGGTTTGTTTCTTACATAGCTGAGCCAGGGAGGACTGCCATCGACCTTTTGAGTACATACATGAAATATCCAAGGTTTAGATGACTACGTACCATCATGGACTGGAGACAGAAGTTTAGTCCCACCTGAACACATTCATCAAATTCGATCGGACTCACATTGGTTCAACAGGACTTTCTCCCAAGATTCGTCAATCTTTGCTTTGGGGTAAACATAGCTCTTCCTGGTGTGTTTCAGTACCGAGGCCAACGTAGTTATTTGCTGGGAAAAACGTTAGGTTAGAGATCATATAACGCAGGAAAATGTCGTAATTACTTCGACATCCCGCAAAAGGATCTCCGAATGTCTGTTTCCTTTCTTGATGGACCCATGAGAGGTATAAGTCCCGCGATGGAACTGTGGATATCATCAGCTCTATACCATCCGCAAGGTAGGGGTGCACAAACCTCAAGATAGAGCTCTCCGTGCCTGTTTGGTCGCAGGGCATCAGCGCCCATTTAATACTCAATCCCAATGTCCTCTGTGTAGACGCACCAGTTAGGTAAGGTGGATCCAGCGTTGGTGTCCTCTTCGATAGTTTCGAAGAATTCATCAACTGAATGGCCCATATTGACAGGAGGTAATTCGCGGTGAGTGTTAGTTACTGCCCTAATGCGGCGGAGCTGAAAGCGTTTGTATTCCCGTCGTCAGCGCCGTTCAATGGGCAGTATCTCCAACATACATTTTCAAGCATTTTGGCCAAGGGACCTCCTCCTCCGTCACCATTGCCGAAGACTAAGAGAGCAGAATCGGACGATTCAAGGTTCTAAGATAGTCCATTCATTAGATGATAAAGCGATATGGATGCGCACCGAAATCTTACCTTGTGGTTGGTCAGTCCCTTGTTGACGTCACCGACACTTGCTTGTGCAGTGTATGTATCAACTATAGAGTTTTTACAACATCAGAATAACAGTCAATAATCGTATGAAAAATAATTAACCAGGGGTCATGTGGCATAGGACTTGCGTCCCGTCAATGCCTACCCAGTTGAAGGTGGAATGAGGGAAGACATTGATGTTGTTCCTGAGCCACAAAGATGAATTTCGTGCTAACAAAATTCCTTGGAAGAACATAAGCTCACCAAGAAAGCTTTTGAGTGAAGAAATATTTCATCCCTGCAATCCTATTAGCATACCTTTCTGTAAACAAATGTGCTAGAGCATACCTGCACCACGAATAAGCTGTGGGTACGCTCCTGTGAGACCGAACGAATCCGGGAGCCACGCAGTATCGCAACGTTTCCCGAACCTCGTCTCGAAGTAACGTTGGCCGAAGAGAAATTGGCGCACGAGCGCCTCACCGGAGGGCATGTTGGAGTCGTTTTCGACCCACGAGCCACCAATGGGCTGGAACCTCCCGTCTAAGATTTTATCCTTGACTTTCTCAAAAAGAGGTGGATAGAGCTGAATGATGTCAAATGAGGGGCAATGAGTATACTAGTGGAGCGTAAAATTATATGCACGTACATTCTCGAGCCACTTGTACTGCTGCGCTGAGCTACAGGAAAATCTGTGCTCGGGGTACCTTTCCATTAGGTCGACCTGGGTAGCCCACGAGCGGGCTACCTTCTGCTGGGTAACGTGGTACGGCCACAACCAGGCGGTGTCGATGTGACAGCTAGGGATGTGCAATATTGGTCAGTGACTGTGCAGAAGTATCGTATCTCCTACGCTTACTGTCCTGTAGAACAAATAAGAAAGCAAAAAAGGATAAAGAACCTTTGCACGCACCAATGCCCCAGATGTTCGATTTCTCGGCGCCTTCATCGTAAACACCAGCGCCTTTTTCTTCCCAACCCTCCCCAAATACCTCTTCCGCCAGCTTGCGCGCACGGTCGATGGACGAGATATCTCCCTTCTTGAAAACATTCATGATTTCATTCGCAACGCTGAGGGCCTTATTTTGCAGACTGCCAAGGTAGAAATAAAACAGTCAACCCTCATGTAAACCGAATGATGGCGGTGGTGCGTACGGCGTGTTCCCCGGAAGCGTGTCAACAAGCTCGCGCAGCGTCTGGAAGTCCCAAAGTAGACCCCACGCAGGCATGTTCGGCACGACGAGGTCCGCGGAGGCGAGCGAGAAAAACCTGTTCATGTCCGGGGGCTGGATTGTGTCGCCGTTCCACGGGACACCGAACATGCCGTTGCAGCTAGACTCGACGACGAACTCGTGTGTGCCCTCCGCACGCGCCTCGGGCGGAATGATGTACTCGACGCGCCGGTCGCCACCGTACCCGCCGGTGATCCCTGCGGCCGTCAGTTCGCCAGGAAGGGTATCACACATGGAAGGCAACGCTACCTTGCAGGGGCGTGCCGTCCACGGTGTATATCATAGCCTCGCAGCCGGGGTCGAATTCGACTGTATACGCGCCAGTACATTTAGAAATGTAAAAGTTAGGGGCAGTCGGCAACGATGACGCACATTGCACACGCTCATACTGTTCCCAGTAAGTCGGGATTGTTACGGTCACCTTCCACCAGTGGTTTGTCTAGCACCGCACCGTCAGTCTCGCTTATTGAAACGGAGTTGCGCGGCCTGCCGCATGTCAGTGAAAGCGCGAACGCACCCCTGCGCATAACAATTAGTAAGGCACAACCAGGCATGGGGCGAGACGACACACAAGAAGGTCCAAAGGAGTCGCCCTGCAATCGATTCCGCCCCGTTAGCAAACACCACTCTCCGCAGCGCACGTACGCACCTTCTTCGCCGTCCGGAACTTCTGTTGCATCGCCTCCTCGAAAGTCGGCTTCGTGAGGCCCGGTGCACTCCATCTATACGACAGTGAGTTCAGCACCCGCTCACAAAGCGAACGTACGCACACTTTCAGCTTTACGCTCTCGGGTCCATCTAGGCGGTGGGTGAACAGCACAGACCCGAGGTTGACATCGTTGTAGTGCCCTCCGTTGAACGTTCCCAACCGGTCCTTTGTCAGGTTCTTGATCCATTTTGAACCAGCGCTGCTATTCAGCACGGGGTAGCTGCTTGCGGCGTGCGGATGATTGCAGGCCATAGTGATATGGTAGAATGCAAAGGTAAGTATCGCACTTACGTTGGCCGTAACCAGACCCTGTTCGTCCTGGGAATATGCCACTATCGCTTAAATGAAATATCTGCACATGACTGTTGGGAACGAAGCAGGTAATTTGAGGACTGAGGCGCCGCACATATTAGACAAGTTCCTGGAAGTCTTCAGTTCGCAATTATATTTGAGTTACGTCTAGATGGAAGGATTTTGGACGCGTCGTGTATTCTATAACTACGATTTCTCACGTGCCGGTACATGTGCGTAAGTTTTGGAGACTAGGAGAGTTGATTGCGAAATGAAATCACAAATAGAAATTGAATAATGACAAAAGCAACTTTCAGAACATGTTATTTGACGCATACTACTTAGAAATCTTCAGGTCTTTCAAAAATGCAGTGGAAATGGCCGTATTGTTAGTTGCCGCCCGCCTAACCACCGAAGCAGACTTGATTTGACTTCTCCACTGGGTACTTGTCAAGGGAGACGCAGTTCCTTGAACGAGCTCTTGAAGTCGACTTTCATATAGTGCTTCAGAGCGGCTTTGCCAGAATGAATGCCGACAGAGGCTGTCCCAAAGGTCAGCTGGAGGCCACCACGACTTTGTCGCCAGCTGTATGCCATGGCCTGCATAAAAGAGAACATTTAGTACTTTCCTGCTATTCAGAAGACTTGGTTTTGAACATGCCTGTGTAAACATAATATACGCCGGAGATAACGTCTGCTTCGCTTTGATCCAACACATCATCAACCCAAAATGTATCATCGTTAGAGCCACTGACACCATCGAATGATATGCACTGGTGGAGTAGAGTAGCCACCCCAGTTGGGCCAGCCAGCACGTCCCGAAAAGCAGCCCTATCTATGGCCAAGCGCCAGAGGATGCCTCCACGCATCAATGCTTTCCTAGCCACCCGAGGGTCACGAAGTATTTCATCTCGTTCGAGACAGTATGAGGTGTAATCAGCCGGGCTAAAGGAGTAGCCGCTAAGCCGTAGACGACGAAGAACCGTGGGGGCAGGGCTAATATTGAAACGGGGGACAGATACCAAAGTGGTGAACGTCATCCCGCGATTCAATAGTTCTTCAGCTATTTCGTAGTCACTGAGGTTGTCGTCTAAACGCAAAATAAATAGAGCATCTGCGGCTTCACGAGTAGCAATTTTCCAGTCGACGGTAGATCCCCCTTTGAAGTCAAAGATATAGATATTTCCTGGTATACAATGTAGATATTTCAAGCGGGGAGCTTTGAGCAAGCTCCGTGGATTTCCTGTGGCCAGGTCAAATAAGACGTTAGAGGGGGGAATCCATGGCGTTTGAGACATAGCCCAGAAAAAATGAGCAGCAGACCTGCCAACTTGCGTGCCAATAAATTTTTGAAAAGCCTCTACCGTAGCAACAAGCCCGGCTCCCCATGCGAGGTCCTTCACTTGCTGCTCAGAAGGCGGGCTCAAATGAAGGCGTACAGAAGGAGGCGGAGCGACAAAGCCATAAACTAACTGCAAGATATCGGCAGGCGAATGTTCTTCTGGAATATAGTTGTCTCGCATTGTGCGAAAATTCGTAGCGAGAGACATGCTATGGGCACCTGCCGCCGAGGAAGAGACTGCTGCTGCCGTGGTATGGGAGGGAATGGTGGTCGTTTGTATGGGCGGTTCAGGCACTCCTAGACTTACGACGAGTCGGGTTCCAAGAGGCGATATAGGGTCATTATCAAGATTTTCCCAATTAGCGACCTGCATCTCCGCAGCGTCTGGCTCTCCCATTTCTGTGCAACAATCCCACTCGTTAGTCCGTTGATCAAACCTTTTCTGCCTTGTACCGTAATCGGCGAGAGTGTCTAGTTGAATCTGGCGAGCTACCTGTACGCGGCTCCACTGCCCAAATGCATCCTTCTCCCAGTGGTAGACCTTCATCGCTGGCTTTCGTGAAGGCATGAATCCAGTGATACGCCGTTGGCGCTCGGCAAAAAATGCTTCCCATGGCTTATCGTGATCGGAAGATTCACCCACGGAAGCGGAGACCTCGAGGACTGCGTGAGAGTGAGCGCGCTGAAGGAGATGAGAAGGCGGTATATATTTTGTCCAATGCCTCGGATTCTTGCGAGCCAGGGATTCCTCTGTGGTGCCCCAGGGATACCAGACTGGAATTCCACAGCGGACGAAGAACTCCACGGTCGGTTGAATTTGTGAGTCTGATAGGTCAATAAAAACGCCTGCACGAGGGTATGTCAGACTAAATTGCCCCAATTGCTGCCGGATCTCTGACATGGTATGCTCGTCTAGGTGCCAAGGTTCGTCTAGACGCCGATGTTCCTCTAGGTGCCAAGCTAATGTCTTGTACCATTGCGGTACCTCATTTGAATCGCTTTCACGGTCCGAGATCTGGGCAACTGCTATTCCTAAAGAAATCATGGCCATCCGCAGAGAAAACCAGCCCCGGCGGCACTTTTCGGCAGTCCTGAACTGTGAGGGAAGTTCAAAGGAAATGTGGCTTGCCAGTGACGTCTCGATTATGGGTGACATAGGAGGGATAGAGTAGCTTGACTGGAGACTTTGGGAGAACTGCGACAGTGCGTTTTCGAGACGATTCCAATTAAGAATGTCGCTTGAGTCCATTTGTATGCGTATCCGACGAGGTCCAACTCCGACCGGGTTGTTGAACAGGACATGGAACGGAGGGCAGTGTAAATTCGGCGATAAAGGCAGGAAAGGTACATAGCCAACCTGTAGGCTCCACCAATGAGGGCAATGAAATTCTTCCACGGAGTCCTTCAGTGGGTCGCGAACATATGTTTGAGCGGGCGGGGGAGGGCGTGGGGGAACGCGCGAGCAGTTGGGAGAGTAGAATACATCCGAACCAAGGACTGTGACTCTCCCGCTGGGTTTATGAACCGATTGTCCACCAGATCCGCCAGAGTAGCTAATGGCAGTCTGAAATGCTGAGGGGGTACATAGTTCCAAAGGATTTTCACTGAACATATTGCACAGCGGTAACTTGAAATTCTTGAATGCAGCAACCTAGATATGTAGTCGCAAATGAATAGATTTAGAAGATGGACATAGCTTGGGGTTCCGATGAGTTGTAGATGCCAGTCGGGCGTACCTTCGAGCTGATGTTGTAGTAGTTGATTCACCCCAATTGTTCCTACACGGTCTCGGTGCAATAGGATCGTGGGGAACCAGACACAATTGAAGTCCGAACAGGCTTCGGAGATACTACAGGTAATCGTCAAAGGCCATGCACACCATCGGGGTCGCAACGAGAGATTTTAGTAGACGAACGCCATGGCGCGCCGGTAGAGCCGTTGGTGGTGGATCGGTTCACCGAAGTTTACCGCTGGCGCGCGCACGTGTTTGAGACGCGACGATGTTTGGGCGGGGCTGCATAAATAAAAACCAAGCTTAAGCTTGAACTCCATCACTGTGGTTTACTCTCTTGCCATCCTCCTCCAGTAACGAGGCTAAAATACTGCTATGCTTTTGTCTATACATCCTGGGGATAATACAAGCATACACGAGGTCTCTGAACTCTCGCCTTGGCCTTGTGAACTACTCTCGCTCCAATATCGAATGCAGCTGCGAATAGACTTTCTCCCTTTGCTCGGAAAATCTATGAATCTGAGCTGGTCACCTCACCTCGTCTGGTTGCTTTTCAAGATTGTCAGCAGCGTGCATCTGTAACAGATGTCCTAGACACGCTTCTTTTAACTGTGCATATGCTAAGAGAGTATACAACCGCCGACGTTGGAAATTTCACCCTTCGACCCACCTATCCAATTTGGATGCCGCTACTTACTGCATTGGCTCTGGGGTGCCCATCAAATGCCGAGGTTCTGTAGGTGTGATGTTTCTCTTTCAAATCATTGACTGAACATTATACATACAGATTTGATGTCCCTTTTTTACTGCCACGAACGGCACGGATCCATGAGACAAGCGGGGGAGAGGAGTGTGACGGACGCGCTTCTTTTCTCATATCAGCGTATATTCCACCAAGAAAGGTCCCGAATCTTCCAGTACAACCGACAGAGGTCGACGATGTCGACCGTGCCGACGAGATTTCAATGCTCAGCGATGTGTAAACACAGAAAATTTGCCGAGCCATTCTCATTATGTCTTTCAGACAGGGATATCTTGCGACTACGTTTGTCGTAGCACCCTGGAGTTGCTGTTCTCGCAATACAAATCCTACACCAATGAAAATCCAAATGCCGCGGTTCCAACTCCAAGTCTCAATCCAGAACTGTTTATTTGTTTAACTAATCGCATGTCTATGTTTCTTTCCTCAATCAACATGGTGCGCGGTCGTGTGTACCAAGCTTTGGAAGGTGTGGCCAACAACGAAGCGGAACGACGACATGCCTTTGATGTCCTAATTCAAATATTTTGGCCTGGATCAAACGACAATACTGGAACCCCAGACGCATATTTGTCAGTTCCCGCCGTTATATTTCATCTCACTCATTCTGACCAACATTTACAGCATTGAAAATCCTATCCATTTACCGCTCAATAAAGCAGTTGCGGGTACTCCCAGTAGCCAACAAATATCAACCTTGTGGTTTTACCTGGCACTTCGGCAGTCCGTTTCGTATGTTGGCAAATATTCTCCAGATGTAGGAACCCACTTAGGTGATGTTCTTGATGAGGTCCTATGCATGGCTAGGACAGTTCCAAGAGTCATGGGCTCATATACATCTGTTGTCCTGGTGAATGAAAAAACTACTGAACCTGTTCAGGCAAGACGTGATGGTCTAGCAGAGCCATATACAGAGCTATTTTTTTCGTTGCTTTTTTCCAAGAATTACAAAAATATGGAAATGGCTATTCATCAAGTCCAAATGGACTGTATTTCCCAAGTATTTCCGTTGTGGGGTCTCTTCGAGCCCTTGGTATTACTGACTTTCTGGTGAATGGTCTGGTCACGACTGGCTCCAGTGGATCAATTATGATGGCCTGGTGTGCCCACCAGATACCCCAGCAACGGTTTGTCCAGTCCAGTTTTTGCAGATAATATTATCAGACAATAACAACTGGAATAACAGGAGATAAAGCGGGGATGCAATATCCTGGTTGATCATAATCTTGTTTCCTTTGATCTTAAAGAGCCGCTGGGTACCTATCGATTTTCTCTTTCTGTTCACCGCATCTACCTCTCCCAGAAAAACCTCAACAACATTCTCAAGGGCCAAAGATCAAGGACACGACTTCCCAAGCAAAATCATTGAGGACGGTGACTTCTCTGATTGGGCAATGTCAATGCCTAGTACGAAAACTTCGAAACAGAAACAAAGCAAGCAGGTGTAATTATGGAGTAGATGTCCAGTAACTGACCAAGGTCTTTTGCACAATTATAGCACTACTGGAAAATCATTGGCTTCTTGAAATTGATTCTGTTTTCATATTTGATTTTTTTTCGGATGGCTGCCAAATACATAGCTGGAGGCTCTAGCAAGACGAGCGAGCTTGCGAGCGAAGTCCATGCGTGAGCAGGGGCTTTGTAAGCGTGAGCGTCGACAGGATCCCGTCAGCCGTTCGTCTGACCAACGTCTGACAGCCTTCGATGGTCTGTGCGTAGTGATAAAGA
>JAEKIV010000513.1:0-28304 GCA_016801325.1 Hypholoma fasciculare
ACTAATATATTACGGGGACGTCATTATAATCTACGGGGAAGTCACAGATATTTATGGGGACTTTCAAATGACTTGAAAATATCCACGCACCATTTTGAATTCACGCGGA
Source organism: Hypholoma fasciculare (assembly GCA_016801325.1). Lineage (NCBI taxonomy): Eukaryota > Fungi > Basidiomycota > Agaricomycetes > Agaricales > Strophariaceae > Hypholoma > Hypholoma fasciculare. Next base: position 110 of record JAEKIV010000513.1, read on the forward strand.
ATACTTACTCAAACGGACCGCCATAATAACGTACTTACTATGTCGATGGATGCAGTACGAATGTGCGGAAGTCATAAGTTGAAGCCAATGCTCGTCAAATGGTGCAGTGCTAAAATCTCATACGCTCAGTGCTCTGGAATGTGATCCGCTCTGAACAGAATTACAACACAGACGCATAACCTACTACATTGTAGTGATACATCTCTCCAAATCCTCCGTATGTATATTCGACAATTCCTTCCACCGTTTCGAGTCTACACAGCACTCTCAGGCCGTTAACTTGCACAAGCGCCCGCAAATCCGGATGGGTATTGAGGGGTACATGACTCGTCATGTCCAACGCCGTAATAGGATGGCCCTTTTTCAACCTCAGTAGAAAGTATTCCGCGACAACTTGATTGATAAAACAGATGCCTTACCTATCCCACCAGTGATTGGTGACAAGGTTGATAACTTTGAGTATGGGGAAGAAAAATCTGGGTCGGTTTGCGGCCTGGCAGACAAATCTGTTTTGAAGATGCGCCAGTTGCGAAAGCGTCTTAAGATTGGTGAAAATAGCCTCCACGGATGGAAGGCGACTGAAAAGTATTCCGAAATTCGGATTCAAGCGACCATTGGCAATGAAATTGAGCTTTGTTATGCGGGTTAAATCCACTGGGAGTAGCGTCTTCAAAAATGTCTCGAGAACATTTGCGTCAGAATCACCATTTATTGGCACTGATATTACAAGCATACGCTGAACCGAAGAGGTTTCGCATTTCCAGGTGATAGAATCATTTCGCTTATAATCGAGATAGGCGTGATTGAAGGTAATCGATTGCAATGCACGTTTGGCGTATTGGATGAAGATGTCGATGATCCGATCATGGAAATCATTAAGCCAAATACTCAACGAGCAATCCATGGGTATTTCTACATAGTCAAAAAATGTAATGGCTGGCCCAGCGCAACCGCTGTATTCCAGGTTCCGTAAGTGTGGAAGATATATGGTGGGGGAAGATGCGGCCATGTTGCCTTTGTAGTAACAATTGGCAATTTTCAGCTCTTGAAGGCTACGAGTGGCTGCGAGTATCCCAAGGATAGCAGACATACTGTCAGAGTCATCTAGTACTAGAGAATGGAGATGACATAGCCATGGCGCTTGCTGATCAAGAGAGAAACAGCTCATGTGAAGAGTGCGAAGCTTGGGTCCGTGATTGGCGAAGAGGGGTTCGGTTTGCTCATCTTTTCGCACTGGATGTAGTAATCTGCATGGCACTTTGCAGTGTTCTAGTTCTGGCGCCGGAAAGTACAGCACGGAACGAGGGAGGACGATCCCGGAATGTCGACAAATCACGGATTTCTGAATACGGTGCTAATTTCCAGTAATAAGCTTGAAGAGCCACCTGATATTTCTGTGGAGTTGTTCCTTTTGGTCCTGGTACAGGAAACGTGCCATGATCCAGAGTGGGGCTGTCCCGCTTCTTCGAATGAGCTCGTTCCTCCATTTGTTGGTTCTGAGTGTGTAGATAGAGCCGATATCAATGAGCTTCGCCCACAGGGACGACGACTCGAGCATAACGTCGCGCCATTGACGACACACTTGCGACGAGATGCGCGTTGTATCCAGAGCTTTTACATTGGTGAACATATCGCCATTGAAAGAAAATATGCACAGAAGAACGTCATTGTTGAGCGCATAGATAGGAGCAGATGGCGGATTGACTGACATCTTCGATGAGGTATTCAGTGGGAGAGCAATTTTCTATGAATTGTAGTCATCGCTTTTTCGAGTGGTTTCGTCGTGACTCAGACTGACGGGATTTGCCGGGCACTGCTACATTTCGTGTGACGCAAATTATTAAATAAGCGACGGCTGTGCAACGGCTGTGCGCACGCGCGCATGCAGCGAGGCGGCTCATTTATATAGTTCGTAGGTACGGTAGCTACTTCCCCACGCGTTTGGACGGGTATACTACATCGTGGCCGTCTAATCAACGTCTAATACTATGTATTTCCGTGTTGACTTGCTTTTCCTTTCGCCTCCTCATACTCATACTCTCGCATTGCTCTCGCACTGATAATCCGAATTTCTTCAATGCACCGCTTCAACGTGCACGCTCCACCTACATCATATTTCGCATCCCTAGTTTCCCAACACTGACTGCGCGGAGCCGCGTCGTGCCACGTTCAAACTTCGCGTGGTGCCGGTGCAATGCCGGTGTGGATGTGTGATACATGCCGCTACCATAGTTGTACTGCTTGCTTAGTTTTGGCCCCTCCTGGGATCAAAAGAGAATGAAAAATTATACTATTGGTGCACACAAGGCTTCACAAGTTTTCCTTAAGTAGAATACATGCGCTGACGGCAGTGAAAGGTGGTTGTGGTGTGCGAGCGACGAGTGGTGTGGTCATCTGAGGGGTTCACGGAAAGGGTAAGGACTGTAGTGTAATTATTTCTGAAAATAATGAAATCTATTTTACTTGATAACTTCGGAATGCGAGACTACTGTAATTGAAACTGGCTGTGGTTCTATGAGACGGAATTGAGGGAGAAAAGGTAGCTAACTTGCTTGTATGGTACGGTACGGTTTAAATACCTCAGAGCTGGCAATATTTTCTCCGGAAAGTGCTCTAACAATAAAATGTGCATGGTTTCCGTGCGCTCAATTTTCTCCCTATAGGCATGCGTCCGAGGTACGTTCCTTGAGCTTGAAATGGTTATATTTCGCTGTTTCGGGGCTCAGGCGCCATGGGCACTTCACAGCAGATCGGCGTGGCTCTTGCCCTGTCTCTACGTGTGTTATGTGAGTATGCCGATGAGTCCATTCTCGATCGCCTCAGTTTCATATTTAATTTCCAAATATCCCTGTCTTATCCACGGGGGGTCACACAAAAATAGCCACGCATCACATCTCTGTACATATGTCCTCAAAAAATTTCAGCCCGAATTAAGTAGTAGACTGGTGTCAGCCGGAGAATGATCAGGGTGTATTGAAAGCTCCCACATAGAAGGAGTGTTTCCGGTCTAAGCCCGAACTCACACCCCAACTTATCTGATGCATCCCCAACTGTTCCGGAATAATTTGTATTAAGGTTTGCGCTTAGGTGTTGCTCACACGTTTTCGCAGCTGCGGTGCGCTTTGCTCACGTTCTCGCTTATCCCAACAATTGCGTTCTTCGGGAAACAAATAACACTCACTTGAATAAAATGGTATTGCAAAACAGCAGCCGCGGACCCACAAAACTCGTGATAAGACATAACTAGACCTCCGACCGAATCGCAGCTTAACGACGCTAACGAACAAAAACAAACCTGCGAATAGATGATCAGTGACCCACCGTTTCCAGGATATAGAATATATAATCAGGTATACGTACCTCCACTCACGGCGTGGGTGCAAGTAGCGCGACGCTTGCGCACATGGCGCTGCAGGTCCCCAGCGCCGAGTTGCACGCTAGTATGGCAGCGGGTGCGGCAGCGGCAGCGACGACCGTCCCGAAGGTGGCGCCAGCCGCGGCATAGCATGCTACGGCGACCGTATTACAGCCTGGAGCATATCTATCAGTTCAGTGGGCGGTTCAACAGGAAAGAGGAGGGGAACACCGACCTGTCTGGAAGAGCCCGTAGGCAATGGGCCCGGCGGTAACGCTGGTGGCGCTGGCGAGCGCGATGGCGAGGATGGAGAAACGCATGTTTTTTGTCTGCTGGGACCCGAAGGGGGGGGGGGGGGGGGGGGGGGGGGGGGCCTTCGACGGCTCACCGGACGTCCATGCCCGCCCGACACTGCGCCCACGCACGCCCATCCTCGCATATTCGCACGCCCGTGCACGCCCTGCACGCCCACGCACGCCCGCTGCATGCCAAAAAACCAGTGCCCGTTTGCATGCCTCTTCCGACGTCTTTTTATTCTCAAAATTAAATAAAGTCACGTTGACACTGTGCAAGACTTTCGCTTAAATTATTAAATGCCCTGTCCCGTCTCGTGCCTCCAATACCACGCGGAACGCATCCGCTCCCCACGCTGACGATCTTTTCAAAACCTGAATTACAAAGCGATCAACGTTCAATATTCAGTAATCAACTTCTATCGAGAGCAACAGTAGGAGACCACACAATTCACTTCACCCAGACAGGCCGCACATTCTCCAAATAGTGCATAGTCCGCTACACAAACCAGCTACGGCGGTGCACCCAACAATAACGACGGGAGTAGCGGGCGCGGCGATGCCGAGAGTCAGGCCTGACGCAGCGTAGCACGCGACAGCGGCACTTCTACTAGTACAATCTAGTGGTGGAATACGGAAAACATATCAGCACAAGCGCATGAAACAGTGTTTAAATAAACCTCAGCTGGAACGTACCCGTCTGGGTGACTCGGACCGCGTAGGCGAAGAGGCCGACGACGACGAGTGTAATGGTAAATGTTGAGAAGCGCATAGAAGCAGAAAACACAGATTTCGGAGAGAGGTAAACAATTGCTAGAAAGATGCGTAGTCGTAATACTTATATGCAATACTTATATACCCAAGCCCGTGCATACGGCAGGCGGAAACCGGTGGTAAGCCATCTAGTAGCCATCTCGTAGCCATCTCGGAATTTCCATCCTGATATGCGTATCGGCACAGAAATAGACGCTCAAGCCTCACGGGCGCTGTGAATATTCGCCATGATGCAGTCTCTGTATCTCAGGTCCCTCCCTCTTCCCCACGCCCGCTGACATGTCGCGATCAAATAACTGCATTGAACAACGCACTTCAATCTCTTGATAAGCTCTTCGGGCTCTGTTTTGACTCCAATGTCCTCTCAACATTTGCGCTCATGTATGCGTTCATTCAAATTCAAGCTCTACAGTACCCAACTGATCGGCACCGTGACTTCACACCATGCCCCTTCGCGACTGTACGTGCAATGACATCACCCCCAACATAGGACGTAGTTGGATCTTTATATATTGCACTTGATTCTCTCTATCACTTATCCAGTCAGTTCCAGGAAGAAGCTCAAGATGGACGGTAAAATAGACTGTAAAACCGCTCCAATTTGTACAGGCAGTCAGTCAGGCCTAGTCAGGTCGTGACTCGCGGGAGAAATTTGCCGCGCGATACCACGACATCGTAAGCAACATGAACGTCATGCACGCGAATTTTCCGCCCAGAAAATTACATTCCTTGAACACTTTTGGGGTATCATTTGATGAGACTCACCCCCAGCGGCCCCGGTCATCAATCCTCCACACCCTGGGCGCTGATGCTACTCTCGTGTGACACAAGCAGTGCAATTGCATCGTGAGACGTGTATAGCCCTTCCGAAGTGTACTCATTGCAGATGCGAATCAGAGGTGAGCATGTTTTTTTCTAAAATAAAAAAATAATTATATTAGAAAAGACCAGCGCATATCTGTGAAAAATACCCTTCATTTGCCTCCTGCACTTTTCACAGGCACCCACGCACCTGAGGCGCCCAGCACTGGTTTTTTGATGAATTTCCTGTACTCTAAGTGGACTTGGATCCACTGGTGTTCCTTAGGTTTACCTTAGATACTTTTAAGCACCATCGACGCTAGTAATGATGTGCCGACATGCTTCTGACTTCTGCTGATAGGCTGTTGTGAGGCATTTGTCTGGCTTCTGCGGATGAAGAACCCTGAGTAGAGGACTCATTCTGAAAGGCCTCCACCTGAGCCCTAAGATAAAATATATATAAAATTTCGTAAGCTAGACATCAGTTTCCGGCACACAGTGTAGGTCAGTGATGACCACCGTATCTCAGTGTTCAACAGTGAATTTCGGTGATAATTGGTGTGTTACTCATCTCTAAAAGTTATGGCTACTGACTACCAGTGATGGTCAGACTGTCAGTGATATTCACTGGTAAGCACCATTAATTCACAGTGAACAGCTGTGGTGACCGCTGATAATCGATAATCAGCGACCTTTGTACTCAAGGGCATAATACTGCGCCCAGCCCCGCTTTTTTGATGAATTTCCTGTACTCTAAGTGGACTCGGATCTACTGGTGTTCTGATGGTTACTTGCGAGTCAAAGACTTTCAAATCATGCATTATATATAGCGTGAAGCTTCATAACGGGTCCATGTTTTGATTTTCTACATCTTTTCGCAACTTTCAACAAGTTCTCTACCGCTTTAGCTCCTCACAACACTAAACCCTTTTACTCCTTATTCCGCATTTCTTGATATAGTTCATACAATATAATGGCTGAAAGCAATAACTATGACTATCCTTTCAAGGTATTTCTGCCTGGGGCAGTTGCTGGGCAGAATTCGACGGCCAAGCTGACGAACACAGATTGTTCTCGTTGGTGACTCCGGCGTGGGAAAATCGTACGCCCTCTCTTGTTTCCGCTTTCCACTGTGACGCCATGCTCATTGCACGACTTGCACCCCTAACAGTCAATGTATGTAACGTAAAGCCATCTCAAGTTCGTCGGAATCCATGTGTATAGCGTCGTCACGCCCCGTATCTAGTGCTCTCTCGTTTCGCTCGTAACGAGTTCAACATTGAGTCGAAGACGACAATCGGCGTTGATTTTGCAAGCCGCTCCCTCAATATCGAGGGAAAGCTGGTGAAGGCGCAGATTTGGGACACAGGTACGTTTTCATCTAGATCAGGCTCAATCACATAGCAATTCATGACCCCTTTGTTTTTCGACCCAACTTTCGCAGCCGGCCAAGAGCGCTATCGCGCGATTACCTTTGCGTGAGTGCTTATGCTGTAACGCATGTACCGCAAGCTAATCGTGGTTTGTTCATCCAGATATTATCGCGGCGCCGTTGGCGCTCTACTCGTGTACGACAGCTCCAAGCGTGCGACGTACATCAATGTGACAAAGTGGTTGAAAGAGCTGCGTGATCACGCTGACTCGAACATCGTTGTCATGCTCGTTGGGAACAAGAGTGATATGAAGCATCTGCGCGCTGTCACCACGGACGAAGCGAAGGAGTTTTCCAGTGAGTCTTTAATATTTCTTTCCGATGAACTTTTTTAACGGCGTGAGGCTCCGATAGCTGAAAATGGGCTCTCCTTCATTGAGACATCGGCGCTGGACGCCTCGAATGTAGAAGCTGCTTTTCAAAGTATCCTCAATGGTGCGCTGAACCTATTACTCTCGCACTTGCTCAAATGGTTGATCTTGACAATACAGACATTTGCCACGTCATCTCAAGCAACCCCCCCAAGTCATCGGCATCCAATATCGAGCCACCCAAAGCTAGCATCAACGTTGAACCTAGTGTAGACTCCAGTGTCACCTCAGGAAGCAAGTGCTGTTGAACCCAGAATCTATTTCTTTGTTGAAGGGCGGGCATATTGAAATTCCATTTTACTTCCGTGTCTGTGGCGGCTCTTTCATATTTCTTCTCCTGCAGTCACATATAATCCTCATTATTCGCGTTACCACGTACCAAATGGCCGTCAATTCGAGCTTATGTGTGACAATTCATATTTATTCACCACTCGGAGGGATGAGCAAGAACTAGGTAGATAGATGAATAACCACTGCCAATGTATTTTGGAGTACATGCTCATGTTACAGTGATTTTCGGCATTGTGAAAGCTCTGCGTGACGTACAGATTTTATTGTGTTATGTGGATTCAATATTGAATGGGTGAATATGTAATTATGAGAACCGATAGACAACTACATACAGTGGAGGAGAAAAACTCGTAAACAGCTATCTGTCTAGAATATCATCGGGTAATCCAGAGCGAAACAGGTCCATGTCGTCGTGTTCAGCCACCTCAATACGGAATTTGACGCCACTCATCCCATTTAAGCAAGTGAACCGCTCTAGCAAATACCTCTTGTGCCCTTCATAGACCTCAGGTGATTGGTACACCAAGCCGGTGTCAACGTGGACGGATACGGAAAGCATAATATCGATGCTCGTGGTGGGCGCCTCCGACGCAAGGCGCTCCACATATTTTGGGAAGGACGGGTGATATATCTCCTCGTATATGTCTTCAATACATCCGCGCGGGTTGTCGGGTAGATCGTAGTAGTAGATAGAAACCGCAAAGAAGATGCACAATTTGTGAGGGGGGGTCGAAGGAAGAAATTGTGTCATTGTCTGGAAGGCGGGGATTCTCTCTGCAGCCATTTCGCCCTTTTCATCGTAATCGATATTGTAGTCCAGATCAATGGATAGATGCTTGTTCACATGAACCTGGTCGTAGTCAATTGGGTCACACAAATCGTAGAATCCTAGTCGTCATCGGCGGTTAGATATTGACATAGACAAGGGAGTCAAAATCCTCACCTCCTATAACCTCAATAAAAAGGGATTCTAAATTACCCCCAAGTCGATATAGAGCGTCGTAAAAAACTCCATCCAGATTTCCCGTCTCGTATGTGATAGTCATTGTAGTAAGAGGTGGAGGAGGCCCTTGTGGCTCAGTTATAAGCCATTCTACGAATGAAGGACTGTCTTGAAGCGCTATGGAGTCCAGCTTTGGAAGCAGACAATTTTGAGCTTCTATCTCGTCAGCACCTTCTTCATCTGGCAAGAGAAATTTGACCTCTTTTAGAATTAAACTGTCAAGAGTTGGGGATGAAATTAAATTCAAGGGAACGCCCGAGATGGTGTAGAGCGCAAGCTTTTCAACCTCTGCCACGCGAACTATGTCGTTCATGGCCGCAGTGATGTCGGGCCCAAATGAGTCGAAATGGAATCTTGATAAGTTGGAGTAATGGCCCACGAGACTGAAGCTTGCAGTGGTCCTCCCCCCGCGCTTGCTTTTGTCAAGGAATATGCAGCGCAAAACAGTGGCAATGGCTGCGTCTCCGACGGCAGTTCTATCTAAGCAAGTACCTCCCAAGCTCTTCGATCCGCAATGGAGAGTAAATCCCTGAACATGCCGCACGACGCTCTCCTGTGGAAGCCAGACTTTCGATGTACAGATATCTGCGAGTGCTCGAAGCTGTGAAGTGTGGCCGGCCATGTATACGCGTAGTTTGCAATAACGCCGCGCGTTGACACGGTTTCGCCAGAGGTGTCCAACCTGAGCGTAGGAAGACCGGATTGACGCCTCTCCGGCGCTTGTCGTGATATTCAGTGCGTCGTGTATGATGGAGTCGATGATCTCTATGGGTAACCGGGGGAAAGAGTTACTCATAGAGGGAAAGTGGTACGGATCACGAATCGAAACGCAGTCTTTTATATAGTGAGATTATGTCTAAGAAAAGAATGGGAGCATTTAATGGGAATTCAGCTTACTCATGTCCCACAGCGATTTTTCCTTTGTACGTTTGGCCAGGCAAACAATAGTTGTCATTGAAATATTGGCGATAAACTTATCCAGTGCCAAAGAACCTGAGCGATATCAAAAGAAGAATTCAAGAAAGGGTCAAGTCAAAGGATGCTCGTGCAACTTCATTTCTCGACTTGCGCTTAGATGAATGGACAACGACTCATTGTCCCATTATTGTGTTTCTATGCAAGAATAATAATCCCTGAAACAAAGGCGGCTATAGTGAATTTGTCACAAAGGTCGCACAAAGGGCTCTGCACACACCCCACACGAGTAGCAACGCACAGCGCATCACTTTCAAGACGCCGATGCGGCGAGCGCTCGCCGCTCAGTTCGCCACGCGCTTTGGGTCGTGCTTTGCGTGGATACGCTACATGACGCGGCGCATGACGCGCCCCCACGGAGGCGGGCGTGCACGTGCCACACCGCAGTCGACCGCCCCGCGCGAGTCATTAATATTACACCGGACCACAACATACTACACCACGCATGGTGACGCCTCAAGACCTCATATACACATATATAGGCCAGCTACCATACCCTCGCTCAACTACCGCGCCAGAACCAGACACGGCGCTCACCGCACACTACGCCACTCGTACTTTACGCATGCTGTACGCAGCCTGATCCGACCCGATGGAAACGACGCGACCCAAGCGTGCAGAGAGGCGGAATGGTGCGCTAGAGAAGGAAGAGTGAGCGGCGGCCCGCCCCTACACCACTTCGCGCGAGTACCCTCGCGACCACGTCCATAAGCGCGGAGGCATATCTCCGCCTGGGCGCTCATTGGTGCGTCTGAATCGAGGTGCCCTGGCGTCACTGGAGCGACATCAAACAGGACCGCACGACGCCGTAAGACCACAACCCGCGACAAAGTGCGTACTCGTGCGCTCGCGGATTAACATAGCGCGCAGCCGCCGCCTCACTGCACGGAGCACCCAGGGGGCTTTGCTCTGAATCCCCCCTCCCCTGCTTTTCACGCTCACGCCTCGTGCGCCTCCCCCGTGCGCCTTCGCCCCGCTTGTCCTGCATAGCACAGTGGAACGCAGATTCCCACTCCACAGGCACCGCGCACACCGCGTCATGGGAGCCGCATACACCGGCGGCATCGCGTCGGCCTGGGATGAACGCGCGAGGTGGTGACAACATTCCAACACGACGTTGGAGAGGCAACTCAGACGTGATGCTCCGGGACCTGACGAAAGCAGATTCGGGGCACCCGGCCGTGCGTACGCCGCACCGCGCCGATTATAAATCACGCGCCACCAATAAACCACATACCACCCATCCTCCGTAACGCCCACAAAGCACGAACCGCCCACAAAATGCCATGTGCTCTGCGTATAAGTATGGAGATGCGGTCAGCGATTGCATATGATACGACGCGATTCTACTGAGTATCTCCGAGATTCTTAGGGGTTCAAATACTAGTGACTTATTTCATATGTGAGGCACAAGAGTTGGTAGCAGAAGTTGATTCGATGGTCGCAAGCAGTCTTTATGTAAGCATAGTTGTGGGGCGGAAGTATGATAGTACATGTCTCTTTCCACACGTATTTCCCATCCGTATGTTTGGAAAAATGTTGAACACCGCATTTCCTGCCATTCTAATCGGTGAAATGTCCTTTTCCGGTAGTATCTCTGCTTCCACTTTGCATCTCGGCGCCTAAATGACTTTATATAAGCTGCTTTTCATTGATAACATACAAAAAACTTACCGACAAACTAGCCAAAAAATGAGAAAGTATAGTTACTAACCTAACATATACAATTATGTGCAGATTATACTCACCACAGCGACAACTTCCTTCTTTGCATTGTGAAAAGCCACAACCAAATATCTGTTTGGCCCAACAAGGACTCCATCCATGGCGTTTAACTCGACATCTATGGAGATCCCACGAGAAAACAGACAACCGTGTTGAATGCCTTGCCATTCATCTTGGGGATTAGTTTAGATCAGTTAGTTAACAACACATGAGCTTTGGCACACCGCGTGCAGCAGCATGCATGCGAGCGGTAAGCTTTCTTGCAGTTGACGAGCGCACGGGCCAAGTGCGCTCTTGCATTCATACTTCGATCTACATCCTTGAACTTCACCGCAGCAGTCCCCTGCTCTCGTATTTCTCAGAATATTGCACCTCGCTGACATTCGCCTTGGCTCCGCGCCATGCCCCTCGCGCGGATACTCGCGTAGGGACATCTCCCCCACATCACGACATAACTGACAATTAATATATTTCCTGAATTTGGTCCGATCGAGGAAGAACTGCAAGAAAAGACAAAGGACTGCATACCTACGGTCGTTCCCCAAAATGAAGGCAGGAAGTATCCGTCTTTTTGGATGATGAGGTTCTTATGGGCAAACGCAGCTTTGGCTCCCCATTGCAGTACGGGGACTTGATCATCCGCCAACAAGGCTTGAAAATATTTGTCTGCGAGAACCTCCACAGAGATATCCTTTGCATCTGCAGAAACAGAGCGACCAATTTCCTTTTTGACATTCTCAGGAGAGAAATCGAACGGCTCTGGAGGCATATTCTGAGATGCAAGGGTGGGTTCGTCGGGCATGTGGAATTTTGTTGGCTGTTGGTCGAAGGTGGGTGGCAGATTTTCTGGTGATATCTACTTAACGAATGGCGCTTTATATGTTTTGTGCGCTACTTAAGAATTAAAGCAACTGATCTAAAACAACAGGTTTCAGTTGTAATCCGAGGACTAATCGGACTGCGATCAGCACAAGTTAATGATTAATTGATGTACGTATACGAAACGTGAGCGCTAGCATGATTATAGTAACAGGTAATGTGGATATCCCGGTGCGCGAGAGTGGAGCCCATAGTGGAAAGACACACTATTAGAAGAAGAAGAACTCCGGTGTTTTCTGAGTCCGAGCATGACGGCGTCAATGATTAACAAAAAAGGGACGTGAGAGTCATATTGTGAAGTGGTTAATGACAATTCACGGACAACTTTAGCATTGATATCATTACATCTAGCTCTTGTATACTCCAATCTGTCAAAGTGTCTGATTAATTGAAAATCTATACTGGGATCTCTCGCTGACAGAGTGTGCGATTGAAAGCTACTTTTTATCCAAACACAACACACTGTTGTACTGATTATAATGGGAACTACTGCATTGGATGTTCATGATCTAGTACTGTCAAATGATCCTAATAGAATTGTCGAGAGCTGAAAGAAGTCAACCACTTCTAGTGTAATATGTATCCACAACAAATTCAGAGGCTAATCAGTCAAGTGCGTGTATGCATCACGCAAAAGACTTCGCCGGTTCTGAATAGGGTATTTGGTCTTTGTAATTGCCATGCACCCTGTACAGATACTAGCGTAGGAATATCTCCTCCACGTCAGGACATGGCTGACATTTTAACATACTTGCCTGACTTAGGTCCGCTTGAAGAAGAACTGTAAGAATATTCATCATGCAAAATTATTTCGCCGGTTCTAAATAGGGTATCTGATCTTTGTAACGAAGCAGAAAAGCGAAACTCTTTCTTCTAGACCTGACATCGCAAATGAAGATAACAACCGGCCTACTGACCGAGATACGCAAGGCATATTTTTAATCTCTAGACGCTGCATAAAAGCAGTAGACACTCCAGTGAGTGAGTATCTGAAACCAGCGCAGCTTCTCCAACATGCCAGATACAGAGGTTGTCACCGCTTCCGCGCCTACTTCTCTCGATGGCTTCACCGAAGTCGAAAACAATCCCAAAGAATATCTTGAGAGCACTCTCTCTGGACTCAACAGATACCCTCTCGACGTGCTCAATGAAGGCGTCATTGCGCAGCACTTATTTGGTGCCAAAGTAACCATTCCCTCCAAGGTCCCCGGTAAACTCAGAAAGCACGGGATAGCTGAGGTCGCGTTTTATAACAAGACCGTCACGCTCACCAGACTGGGACAGCTCAAGCCCACATTTGAAGGAAACACTACAGGTATATCTATTTTTTTGGCATCTTTTCAGGCGGTGAGCTGATAGCGTATGCTCAGGTGAAGATGCTGGTAAATGGCTTGGATATTCCCATGGCACCATGAGTTGGGTTGGAACTGGAGGCAATTTCATTGCCATAAATGGAATTGATGTGCCAATTCTCAAGGATAAGCTGATTATTCTTTTCTTCGATGATCAAAACCTTGATGGTGTGGTACGTGTGACAAACGCATCACTGTATATCTACATGCTGACAATGAGTTGTCTCTCTAGTATATTGGCGAGAATGGTAAGAGCGTCTTCACTTCTCTCTGGGTCTGGACGGTCCCGGGGTCACGTGCTCCACCCGAATCATGCCTGAGACATGCCGCGACCGTTTCACGCCCGCCATCAGGCGGCACCCCCCGACCGTCCCTGTGCCGCGCCATGCCGCGTCACGCCCGTTTGCGCCTGCGTCGCCGTGTTTACTCCTCACGCCGTCGCCCGCCGCGTGCCGCGCGCGCCGCTCGCCGTTCCGCTCGCTCATTGCCGCCGTTTCATTTCCAGATCCGTGCACGTCGCGGCGCTCTCACGGCGCGTCGACGGCGCCCTCGCCACCACTGTGATCGGCGACCTCCTCGGTTGCTCCTTTTGGCTCGACCGACGCGCCACCACCGCCGCAGCCCCTCTCGTCGACCCCAATGTCCACGTCTGCACCGCCGTCATCACCGTCGCCGCCGCTCTCACCCTCCTCGCGCTGATCTCTGGCCTCTGCCTCCTTATCTCGCTGCCTCGCACGCATCTCGCCATTGCAACAATGTCTGACTCCAGCAACGCAGCAAACCGCCGAGATGACGCAATGGACGTCGACGAGCAGGCTGGCTCCCTGCCCTTTCCGGGCGAAATGATGGACACAGGCGTTTGGCGGGAACAGTATCTAAATATGTGAGTGGTCGCTTTATTTAGCCGTGGAATCTCTGCTCACCGCGGGAGCGCCTATTCCTTTCAGCGAACAAGCGAACAAAACCAAGCTCCAGGACTGGTGCCGCGGCTTTGGGCTGCCGTCTTCTGGAAACAAGGACATCTTGAACGGGCGCCTGAGGGACTTCAGCGGAGACAAAGCCAAGTGGGCAAGGTGAGCGCTGTGAATGTCGTTCACGCGCCTGTCAAATCTAATCTCTGTCACAAGCGTCGTCCCACGCGCCAAGCGTATGCACCGCGGCCCTCAAACTGGCCGCATCTCGAAGGGCAAGCCGTCGAAAACGCAGTCAGCGCGCCGAGCGGACGCAGTATTCAGCAACCGCGTGGTGCAGCCGCTCGCGCACCCGCCGAATAAACTACCTGCGCTAGCGCCAATGCAAAACCCGAGCGAACGACAAAAAATACTGGAATGGGTGAGCGCATGGTTGCCCTATCTATTGTGTACTATGGTAAACTGATTTTATTACTACTATAGGCCGATAAAGTCGTTAGCGAACACCCATACCTGAACAAAGAACAGCGACTGGCAGCCGCAAAGGCGCGCCTTCAGAGAAATACAGCAGTGAGTTATTTAAATGTCTCGTCTCGCAGGCTGTCGCTCACAAGAATAAAAAAGAAGCTTGATTTCACAGGATCTCAGCTGGCCGAAATTGTTGCCGGTGTAATTACTGGCGCAACTGCGGCGGCCCAGGAATCGCTCCCGCCAAAGTCACCCCCAGAGACCAAGCGCAACTTTGAGGCGCCCACAGATGTCGACGACGGCGTTGTTCCCACCACGCGCTCCATCACCTTGGGTAATGGAACCGTCGTCTCGTTCACCGCAGATGATGTCCCCCCGCCCCCTGCAATATCATTTGCATCCCGAGAAGATATATTCCTGCTAAACCGTATGTGGGATGACACGAGCGCCTTTTGGGGCGGATCATCTGTCCTCGAAATCAAGGGAGTTCCCATACCGATTGTTTATTGGAAGGCCGTCTATTCGCAGCGCATGAAAGGAAGAAATGGGAAAGGCGACCCCACTTGGAAACCTCGGCAATGGAAGGCAGTGAAGGGTCACTACTTTAATTGGCGGGTACGTGTCATTCTATTCATCACATCTAAAATGAGTTTTGATAAATTTTTTGAAAGACAATTGTCGAGCGACTGCGCCAGGGATCGGAGTCTAATTTCTGGCATGAATTCAGCAATGAAAAAACAGGTAAACCTTTGAACTACACAGCTATCATCAGCAAATTAGCGTCTATTCGCAAGCAGGAAGATTCTCGATTGGTCGAAGAAGCACGCAGAGCCTATCCGGGATCAAAGTTTGATGAGGAGTTCAGATACAAAAAGAACGGAGTATGCTACGTCAAAACAAAGGCATCGGAGATCGCAAAGCATTACCAAAGACTTCTTGGTATTACAGACGACGTAGATAGTGACATGGACTAATATAAATTTATGCGCATGGGCAGCTTCGCCCGCACGCATAGCATTTCTGAACTGGGCCTCGATTCGGGTTGAGGAAGTCCTCGCGTGCTTCGGTAGGTTCGTCGTTCCAGGAGATCAGATACTTGACAATTGTCATATTTGAAAACTCGGCACTCCAGCCACCCCAGTCGCATATGGTCCGCAAAGACCAGCGCCGGCAAGATGAAAAATACTGGCATCCTCCTCGCCTAAAGGAATGAGTACCATATGGGCTAGGATCAATATTTATATCAATCAAGTTGTTCCGGAAGACTTCGAGAAATTGTTGTGCAGTCTAATTAGACAAGCTGTTAATAATCAGGTCACCCATTGAAAAAAAAACATGCACCATTGCTGTATTTTGCTGAGAGACACGACCACCTGAGGCTATTTTTCGGAACACGTATCCACTTGTAACACGGCTAAGTCTAATCCAATTTCCCATGGCACGTACTGGACATAGGTGCGCTTCCTCATCGGGCATATAATGCAGTACAAATGGCTTTATCTCTGCAGAATTTTTTTTAGATATGCGGTGGTGACTGGAAATTTAAAATTTGTACTGACCGTCAAATTGATGTGTTTTCCGAAATGGTAGAGTAAGGATCAGTCGGGAATCATGAGGCCCATTGTCAATAAATTCAATGTGACTGAATTCAATTCGGAGTACTTCATCCACCCGAAGAAGGCACAGAAAAGCAATGGTGTATATTGCTTGAGCTGCGCAGCGGACTGATGGTTCTCCCCAGTGGTGAAGATCCTTGGTGTCGCTTCGTGTACCGGCCTGGAATTCCGCGGCTTTCAAGCATTCCGGACGATGATTGTAATCATAAAGGTCCTCTAATATTTTCTGAAAGCAAATTTAAAATTTAGACAGATAACTGTAGAATATATTCTCACCGGCGTGATAGCTCGTGCGCTAGTGGGAGTTTCACCGCTCTGGACCTAGATAATAATTTAGTCCAGATGGTGAATTATTTTGGAGTTATCTGGCGTACCTTACGTCGCCTGAGGCTGACCATATATGTCGCAACTTGCTCGGACACAGATGGGTTTCCAATTGCATGAGGTGCAGCTCCAGAGCCTTCAATTTCGGGATGTATAATCTGCCAAGGATATGATCCTAGGCCGTGAATACGCCCAAATACATAGGTCATACTTGACCTCATCTTTTGTGCATGTGTGAATGTTCCTCGAGGCCCCTGCGGCGTGGATTTTCCGTCAAGCGCAATGGAATCGCACCTGACAATCAACCATGAAATATCAATTATATGCACACTGCCCATTGACATGAAGGCACTCACTCATTCATTATCCAAGCAACAATGAGAAAGGGCGTATTAAACAGCGGCTTGGCAGACAAAAATTCTTCTCGACTCTTGATCAATTTTTTGTTGAGCAAAAACGTCGTGCATTGGTCGACCAATCTGAGTAAAAAAAATTAGACAGATACCAATGCAGCAAATTAAAATTTACCGAAGATATCCACGCTCAGTGTTGTCTGCAACACTCTTGGAAGCACCATTGACAGTTCTCTTCCACTGAGATAGTACGCTGGTCTCATCGGCATCGGTCATAGAAAAATCCGCTGGAGTCAAATCGGGTAAAGTTTCCTGCTCGCCTTCCATATCGGCCTGTATGTAATCTTGTTCGTACTGGTCTAAATGATCTTGGCTCGTTGAATGCTGCAGCACAGCCTCAAGACCCGCATAGAGACCAGTATGTGGAGACAGAGGATTTACTGCAGGTGGAAGAAACATCGGTGTACGGGTTGGTATTTATCTACGTCGATGCACTAGGTATTTTATACCTTTTCTACAATGTCAGCCTCGGGTTTGCAAGCAGTGTGTACGAGTACACGGGCCAGCCACCTAGGCGTCATTGTCAGCCCGCAGCATGCTGCAATGTGCAGCCAGCATGTACTGATATTTTTGCAAGATATTATGGTACATAATGTTACATAGATTGCGAGGTGAAGGCAAAGGTATCACCCAACGCGCACCCACGTTCTGCCAGCCTTGCACTCGCGCGCGCACGCGTACTTTGCACTCAGGATAAAAATAACATGGGACTCAGGAGCAGCAGACCCACGCATAGTGGGGGTTCTGAGCGCGCGGAAACGCCGATGTCGCGCCGCATCCTGCACGCAAACACGGTGCACCAGTGAGTCAAAGAGATCGATTGATCATTCATGATCAATCAATCAACGCGTTTGGAATTGCGTGGGGGCGTGGCACAGCGCGGCGCTGAGCGCACGCATTAACACACGCGTTTAAGCCTGCAGATTGACAATGCGACCGTTTTCCCATCAATTGGACTGTTCTGTATCAGTGAGAACTGACCTTTATCAGCCGCTAAAACTGGCAATTCTCGCGTGGACTGTCTTTGAAACCGTGCACCAGGGCTTCATCTTCTGATGGCCAGTCATGATGTACTAGTGATTGCTATTAATAAATGAACGGGTGCCAGGAATGTACTCGGCTATTCCTTGACAAGCTGGGGCATATGTCAAGCATACACGAACAAACGACGTACAGCTATCGACGTACAAAAACATGCGCATGTACAGTGTATGATACCCTGAGTTATAGAGTACTTAAAGGATTAAATTAGACCTTGGTGAAGCCAGTGTGCTTCCTCCCCTCCTCTTGGCGAACTTGCAAGCCTGCTGATTTTTCGTGTACAGCATCACTTCCTTCCTGCTTGATAATGCCTATTTTGCCCATTGTTCAAGGGATATGGACTCGGTACGTCAATTCTTTTCATTGACTTTGCTTTGTCATTTTTTTTTCGGGCGCGCAGCGCGCGCCAATGCTCTTTTAACACTGTGCTCGACGCTGGGCGCTTAGTGTGGGAGTACGCGGGAGACACGGCGCATGCACGGTTGAAAGTGCTATGCGTATGGCTGAGTCATTGATGCGCTAATAATTCGGCGCGTGTATCTTTCGCTCGGCCCTCAGCATAGTGCGCTATATGCATTGTGGCACACGCATGTCCATTAAAGCTGTATGTTGTCCTATTTTTTGCGCGCGGTGCGCGCCAATTCCCTTTCTGCGCATGCGCCGTGTGTGCGCTCGTTTACTCGTACAATTCCGGCGTCACAGCGCTTCGTGGCCCCGTGGGAGGCAATGAACGTGGCGGGAAAATTCACCAGACACGCGCGCGAGCGTGCTGTTGAAAGAGCCACGCCGGGGTATTTCGCTAACATTTGGCGCACATATATTCCGCTCGGCCCTCAGCGTAGCGCGCTGTGGCACGCGCGTGCCCATTAGGCTGTAAATTTATTTGAGAGACGACGCGCGCCGGGGCGAGCCCGCAGGCGCGCCCGCGGTTGTGTTGATGGCGGTGATGCGGCAGGCCCAGCGGCAGCGGCGGCAGCGCGGCACGCTCGATTGGGCAGGTCGTCACGCCGTGACTGATGCGCCGCGACCGTGCTTTAGGGCGATCGCAGCTGTACTTCATGCATACAACCTATTAGCTTACATTTTGTCGGCATTACAGGGGGTTTAGAGCCCAAGGACAAAATAATTACCGGGAAGGGTACTTTCACAAACTACTAATATTGGATGTACTGCTTTGAGATATATGATTTGAACGTGTCCATGTCAACCCCGGATGAATGTGGACAGACAAGCTCGCGCGCCAGTCGTAAAAGTAACGATACCAGGGGGGCATACCTCGATGAGAAATAACCTCTAAATTTCATCAAGATGCAACCCATTACTTCTGCACAAAGGTGCACACATGGATAAATAATATGCCACCATATGCCACGCCGTGCACCGTGCACGCCGACGGCCAATATACCAAAGGCTTCATATACTGGTGTCCTGCTCTGCAGCTACAGCCGAGACGCTCCCCACGTACTGCGTCACTCATGCTATGCGCGGCAGCGGAAAGAGACGGCGCTCGCACCGAGAATGTATCAATGTAAACGTGGAATGAGAAAGCGCTCGGACTGGATTCCAAAAGGGTGAGCGGGCGCAGGGGAAAATTGGTACTAAGGGCGTCATGACGCGTCGGTGGAATGGGGGTGGTGGACTAGAGAAGCAAGGGCGGGAAGCACCGCTCCGTACTCGGACTCGCACATGCGCTCGCGCACCCTCGACCGCGTTGTGCGTAGTCCTCCCGTGAACGCGCCCACTTCTCGCTCGTGGTTCATCGTGCTTAGCCGCCGCGTTCGTTCTCATCGGCCTTAATCAGTAGGGCCGCCACGACCCAGCCCGGAAGGATTCTGCGTCTGCGTCTGCACCGCGCGGTGGGGAAAGCATGGAGCGGTACGAAAGACAACGACGGGTGGTCATACCGCCCGCAGTGAAAGCCGATGCGCGTATCAACCCCGTAGCAGCCATGCTGATGCTCATGATGATATGTAGGCGCGTGTGAATCGAGGCGCTTGGGGCGTCATCCATGCATCGCACCGCACGACGCTGTACGGTACGCCCATGCTCATACCCATCCGCACAGTGGAGACGGCCGAAGCAGGGATGGCGCGCGCCGCAGACGCGTCGCGGAAGGTTGTTTGGCGGCCACGTGATGATCCCATCCATCCGAACTGAAATCCAACTGAAACCCAACTTGTCTAAGACGAGAGGTGTCGTAGGTCAGGATTCTAGACGCGGTCCCGCATGTCCTCGGTCTGACGTATCCCTTGTGGCCCAATCGCATCTGTGACATCTTCTATATTCGGTGTATTATGACCCAGCTGGAAGTTCCGAGGCATATTTACGATTCGTTAATGAACCCGGTCAAAGTTAATCTCAGAGATCCGTATGTTTTGCCAATGGCCGGCGTC
The DNA here is from genome assembly GCA_016801325.1 of Hypholoma fasciculare. Taxonomy (NCBI): domain Eukaryota; kingdom Fungi; phylum Basidiomycota; class Agaricomycetes; order Agaricales; family Strophariaceae; genus Hypholoma; species Hypholoma fasciculare. The sequence continues at coordinate 20,527 of JAEKIV010000513.1, forward strand.
CATAGGCTGTGTTTGCTGATTTGACGTGCTCACAAATGAGGGCATCATATTCGGATGTAGGGCTCGAAATTAAAATCATCGACAAATATCATGAACACGAACATGATACCCAGGAAGCAAATGCTGAAGCTGTTTGTACCCTTCTGTACCTCAAACGAGAATTTTCCAGAATGATGGTGTTCAATGATTGACAGGACTGGCTATGTTTTCCCAACGATGCGAATTACAGACACACCCAGGCTCGATTCCGATAGTACCCACGATACCTTTGCTGGATATCCCTTGGTGTGTTAAAAAACTAATATATTATAAAACTAACTCCCAAAATTGAATCAGGTCTTCCTGTTAGCGGTCTGATTTCGAGCACACCGGTATAGAGCAATGAGTAATTGATTAGTCGATGGCTCACCGGCACCGCAGTCTGCAGATCCCAGCCTATTTTTAGCAGGCTATTTTAGTTTAGGCACAAGCACAAAAATTAGATTTTAACCAAAAATGCACGGTAAATCTGAAGCACGAAGATATCTAAAATTGCAAAATGTCGCATCGATCTTCTATGAACGACTTCTGAATAACAATGTGAGAGATAATGTTGCGAGAGCCTCACTCTGGGCCATTCTGGGTCAGGAAGGCGTCCTTTCGGGAGTTCTCGGCTGGCGCATTATTTGAGCTCTCGAATCAATCGTCTATCAGGGCCTGGAGGGTGGTTCCATCGCCAAATGAGCAAAGTAAAAATAAACCCCAGACCATCCTGGAGGGTGGTAATTGTTAAGTGCACTGTAGGAAACGGGATCTTATATCTCCATGTTCACTTAGCTCATATCTCTATTTCTAATGCTATTGAATTATTGGACAGAAATCCTGTTCCGTGAAAACCTTGTCAAACTTCACCTTTCGGATAATAATTATAAGTCAAGTCAAAGTGTCAAATAGTGACTAGACCCATCAACGACCCGTCAACGAATGTTCTTGTTGCACACATCCATATGCTCCGAATCATCAGCGTTATGTTTTCTTTTATCATGTGCTGACCTAGATTTCATACATAAGACCTCACATGTCGTTCTCAACCGCACTCAGCTTGATCCCCCCATCAAAAGCAAATCAACCATGAGATTCTCCTCTTCACTCTTCACTCTGCTCGCTATGGCATCGGCCGCGGTGTGCTCAACAGTCCCCGTATCTCGTTCGTATAAATAATTTTATCTCTATACAATTTATCAGTTGCAGTCCTCCAGGGGTGTCCTCGTGCCAACCCAGCGACCGAGTTATTGTAGAATCTCGCAATGTCACCACGCCCGATGGACACGAAATTCAGATTGCGACAAAAGCCTGCTCTGCGGACGCTGTTAAAGATCCTCGCCGACTTAAAAAACGACAAGTCATCAACGTCGGCGCCGACGGTAGGAGTTAGATAATTCTTCAGTGACAATTGTTAATAAACGAGTACCATAGGCACTCAAGCCACGTGTGTGACGGGCGACGGCGTCGGCCCAGTGGCAGCCGATTGCCAGGTAATCTTAAATTTCATCCAGACAAACTTTGTCGACACTGGTAAGTGTCCCTCTGTGGGTGTTTCATGTACCTTCCAGGCCCAAATATTGTGATACAGATAGCCAAGCAACATTCACCGTCGCGCCTGGATTCGCAGAGGTGCTCACAGCGGGTACCTGTGAATGGGCGTGGATCAACACAGAGCCTTCCACTGGATTCACATTGGAAGAGGGATTCCTGAACTTGGTACGCATTTCCATTCACCCACGCAGCATTTTTATCAGAGGGTTGATGAAGACTATATCAGCTCGTCGTTGGTTCCGAACTCCAGAGTTGCGTCCTCGATGGGGACAGCGGTGGCATCGTCACTCCGACTTTCACCGCCAGTGAATTCCCTGTCGATTGGGTATTTGAGTGGGTGGCTTTATATTGTTCAACTTCAACTCAGCTATTGTCGCTAATCACAACGTCTAACCACAGAGAGTTCCATTCGTGAATGTATATTAACATGAAAGGCAATTTTGCGAGATCACCGAAACAAAGCTTCACTTATGTAGTCGTTATCTTATTAAGCGTCTTTCATCGTCAATAAAAGCAGACATGTAAATAAAACAGAACTATACATAGCACGACCCATAGCCTAGGCGCTGCGAACCCTCTTTCTTACTTTTCTTACTTTTCTTACTTACTTCAATTGAAGTCTACTTCACCCGCCTCCGCCTCCTTCATCATATTCCCTTCGCTCTCGGCCCGATCAAGATCCAGTATGGTAATGTATGTACTCATAGAAGGGGAGTAAATGTACTTATAGATAGAAGGGGCCCGGCGAGCACGACGAATTTGAACTTCCTTCGAACAAAGCACCGCACGATTCGAGGGCATGTGCATGAACAACAAGCACGACGAAAAACCGAGAACGAATACATAAGCGAATATCCCAATCAGAATCAGCCCAAGTCGACCGTCGACCGTCGAACGATGACCGTCGATAAACGTGGAACGTCCAAGCCGACCGCCCATCGCCCATCAAGCGCTCACGCAGGAACCAGAAAAACCAGATCCTCGTCCTCGCCCGTTCCCATCGCGCTCACACGGACGTACGTAGAACAAAGCAAGCAACCAACAAGCCTATCCATTCCATCGAGTATCGAATAACAAACGATGCACGTCGCCTGCCGAACGTTTGAACGACGAACGCCGAACTTGAACGCCGATCAAAGTCGAATATCCAAGCCGACCATCCATCGACATCCCCCATCGAGCGGCGCTCACACATAAACACACAAACCCAGAAACCCAGATCCCAGATCCTCGCTCGATCTCAGTCCCAGCGCGCTCACAACGTACGCACGTACGTACGTAGAACAACCCAAACCAAACCAAACCAAACCAAACCAACCCGCCTACTTATCCATTCCATCGAGTATCGAACGAATAACAATCACGCTATCGAACGAATAACAATAACAATCCCGTATCGAATGACCATCAAACACGTTATCGAATAACAATCACGTCACATATCCAACCAACCAACCGCGCGTGCGTGCGGCCTGGCACACTGAGGGGGAGGGCGGGGGGCGCACAGCGCCAGCGTAAAGGGAAGGGGGAAGCAAGCGGAGGGGGAAAAGGGGGAAAAAAAAGGGGGGGGATTACAACAAAAAGCTGTATTGGAGCGTAGGTACACTGGGAGAGCAGCAAGCGAGAGACCGAGATGTAGGGAGATGGGAGGCGGGAGAGAGAATAGAATGGAGGGGCAGGGACAGGAAGGGGGCGGGGGCGGGGGCGGGGGGAAGGACTCCGCGCGCCGCCCGCGGGGAAACGCGGGGCGGGGGCGGGGGGATGGTGGGTACGTATACGTAGGTGGGCGGCTAGGTAGGGTGCGACGCGCATATGTAGGTGCGAATGTGTATACGTAGATAAGAATAAGCGAGGAAGAGTTGGAGGGAGGGAGGGAGGGGGGGGGGATAAATAAATAGATAGATACAACAGACCAGAACCAGGGATATATATAGGACGACCTAGGAAAGAGCAGAGAAGAAAAAGAAAAAGAAGGAAAAGGAGAAAGAGTACCAGCGAACGGGCGGACCTGTGATGTAGGAAATGGAATGAACGAACAAACGAACGAAACCCACGAATGAATGAAGGTGAACGAACGAGCGACGGGAGAAGGAAGAAAGCGAGTGAGGTAGGGATGAGGCAAAAGAGCGAGTGAGCGAGTGAGCACAGAGCAAGACGAGCGAAGAGCAAGCAAGACGAGCGAGCAAGCGTGTGGACCGTTCTGGGTCGCGTCAGAGCGGGATGAGCCATGCCCCAAGCCGGCGATGCAAGGAAACAGTCAAGCCGAAATAAAATACTAGGCCACGCGCACGGTGTTGCTGCACTGAACGCGGGTGAAATATCAGCGGGGGATTGGACGCCCTGTCGAGCAACAACGGATGAACGCCGTCGCATGCTGACTACCACACCGTCGCATGCTGACTACCACACCGTCGCATCCCTACCACACCGTCGCATCCCTCCCACACCAGCCGCCGCACACCGCTACGCCTACGCCGCTCCCGCCCCAACCCCGCCTAGCACCACCACCACCACCACCACCGCATTAATCACCCCCACCAACACCCCCACCCGCGGACCGCTCACCACCCCCCGCGCACCACTAGTAGTACTCACACTAGACGCCTCGGCGCCCTCCGCCGTGGCCGATGCCGTCGATATCGTCGAGGTCTTCACAGTAGAAAGGGCAGGGGAGGTGCTGGGCGCGAGGAGGGCGGCGGTGGTGGGGAGGGTCGGGGCGGGGACTTTTTTGGGTGGGGTGGGGTGGGGGGGTGCGTTATTAGGTGGGGTGGGGGGTGCGTTATGCGGTGGGTTGGAGGCAGGGTGGGGAGTAGGTGGGTTTGTGGAGCGTCGGCGTTCGGTGGAGGACAGGGGGGGACAGAGCGCAGAGCGGGCCGGGCGGGCGGGGTGAGGATGGCGGAGGGGAGGGAGGGCGGCGCAGACGGAAGGGGCGCGGTGGAGAAGAAGGGAACAGCAACCGACGAAGGAAAAAGGAAGGAAGGGAGCGTCAACGAAAGGAAGGAAAGGGAAAGGGTGAGCGTCAGCGGGGGGCGAAAAGAGGGAGAAAAGGCAAGTGCAACGCACGGTCCGGGCATATACTCGCCAACTCCGCCAACACGCTCGGCTGGTCGGCGGCGCTGCACCCGCCGCCCATGCTCGTGCAGGTGACGACGGACTGCGTGAATGCGGGCGTGGCGCAGAGGCAGGTGGTGTTCGTCCTGTTTGGGGAGGCGCGTTAGCTAGTCAGGGTATGGCCAATGGGATGGGATGAAAGGAGGGGAGGAGGGTCGTGCGATGTGGAAGAGGGTTTGAGGTGGAAGGATGGGAGGGTTGGGAGGGTTAGATGGGTTGGGGGGTGAGAAGAGTGGGGCTGGGGCGAAGGGGCATGCGGGGAGCAGAGGGGAGCAGAGGAGAACGGAACGGAAAGAAAAGAGGCGTGGACTCACTGCTTGCACTGCACGAGCAGCGCCGCGTTCGTCGCGCACGACAGCGCGCACCACGGGAACTGCGCCGTCGTGAACGCCCCCACCTGCGGCGCGAGCGTATTTAGGAATACGAGCGCGAGGAGCGCGCTGAGGAGGGCTTGGGGCGAGGTGCGGAGGAGGGAATGGGAAGGCATGGCGCTTGTTTGTTTTGGTTGGGCGTTGACGTTGAGGTGTGTGCAGTGCGTTTTGCGGGGTCGGGCGTAGAACCAAAGAGAGAGGCGTATGAAGGAAAGGAGCGAAGCAAGCAGGAAAGACAGTGGTACGTGGGTTCGTCTCAACCTCAATGCAGTCTGCAGACAAGGAGCACACTCACGGGCAGCTCGAGCGCCCATGGGAAGCAAGGAACCAACGCCAAGCCCATGCCAAGCCCAGTCCCTGATCCGTGCGCTTCACTACCATGCAATACATACGCCGCCGTACAGCGCCGTACCCCGTCCCAGGCGTCGGCACGGGAGATGCGTGTCTCTCCTGCTCTGCTTCTGCTTCAGCTTCAGCCTTCAGCGCTTCAGCCTCCAGTCCACTTTCTCGCGCGTGTTAGTCAGGGGTTGCATGGGCTGGTAATCACACACGCGCACGGAGAGGCTGAGCTGGGCGAGTGCAGTAGGACGCGAGCGGAGTAGGACGTGCGCTTCGCAGGCGGCGCCGTGGTAGCTGGCCGAGCGTCCAAGCCGCGCCGGCTCGACGTCGGCGATGTAAATAAGCAACGCACGTGCCGCGTTCACACGCGCGCTTAATTATAGCCCGCGACGACGACCAGGCACGCACCCTATGTACTTAAATTTAGCACTGACCTGCACCGACTCGGACTCATCTAAGTCATTGGGGTCTGCTGCCGCTCATCAACGACGACGCAATCGGATTTGGGGCATTTGGGACTTGGGGTTTTATGTAATATGTTATTTCCTGGCAGCGTGCGCGCGCCGAAGGTGTATGTCTGTCTGTCTGTCTGTCCTCCACATGAGAAGGAAGGGCCACACGAGCGGTGTAGCTGTAATGCGACGTATCATATCCTATCCTATCGCACTGATCATACCATGCGCACCTCGCCTCGCCTCGCCTCGCCTCGCTCTATACATAATACAACCCCGCACGCACGCACAGACCCACGCACGCACGCCAGCCCGCTCGCGCGCCATCACACCCAAACACGCCGGTGTCTAAAATAAAATAAAAAATTCATCCTCACGCACGCGTACTTATCACTTACTCTCTCAGATTCTCAACGTCTATCGAAATCCCCCGCACCCGAGCGCAGTATACTACGCCCACGCAGGTAGGCACGCGAGCGTTGCCAAAGCGAGTGAGGACGAAGTCAAAGTGCCCGAGGTGCGTGAGGGCGCGTGAGAATGCTTGCACCTCCTTCACTTCCCTCACGCACTGCCCACAGATAAAGCACCTGGAAAGACCAAGGCCATCGCCTCGCGTGCGGTTGGTCACACATACACATCACCCATTAATTCGTCCCCGCACTACCCTCCCAGCTACACCAACTTATACACCCCTCAAAAACGCACTTGCACCGCCGCCCGCCCATCCGGGCACCACGCGTTACAGCGCTTTCAGAGTATAATGGGAATTTGCGAATTTTTTGGGGGAGCCGAACGTACGTCATTTCCTTTTTTGGAATACCCTTTACGAGAGGATTATAGCCCGAAGTTAGCGCGAGCGATGGAATTTGAGCAATTCCTAAAATAGAAACGACGTACGTTCGGCGCTTTAAAAAAATTCGCACATTCCCATTACACTCTGAAAGCGCTGTAATATTACCAGTGTCCGTCGCCGGAATAAGTAGTATGCGTCACCACCACCCCGCCTTGTCACCGATTATTGCGCCGTCGCACAGACGATGTCGTAATGGAGTGTACACGGGAGGAGGGTCGGATCACGTACAATAGGTAGGCTCTCGGCGGTATCGTCAGATGCTACTCCAACGTCTAACGGCAAAGGATAAAATCAAGGACGAGAAAAGGCATCTATGTATGTATGTAAGCACAAAACCGCGGTTTCTTCCGGGGACTCGCAGAAACGATAATAGGGACGCGCGTTCTCAGCAGTGCGATAATGTACGCTCTAGCGGAAAAAGGAAAAAATGAAAGCGTCAGAATATATTTATTTACACAAAATAACGCGAGATTGTCTAACGAGCGTCGCAGAAAAAACAGAGACGAGAGCGATAGCGGAAAGAATAATGAATGGGCTTGATCTGCATTTTTCGAGAGGGTGGGGTAGGGGTGGTGTGGTGGGAGTATATAGACTATAAAAGCAGAGAAAAGATACTTGAGCACGACTCACAAGTGACCAGCACTGTTCGATAATTGCCTGGCTATGTACATACGTAGAGCTGAAGCGCGGCTTGGAGTTTCTCTGTGCGCCCTCCCCCTTCTTATACTCGATCCACTGTCACTACTTTACTTACTTACCCAGACGCCGTCAGGGTCTAGCGAAATAAAAATCCCGGTACATATGGTTTGTAAACCCAGCTTCGCTGGTACTACTACTCGCTACGCCACCCAAGCCAGAGGGAGGGAACCGAAATTCACTTTCGCTGTCGCCCCTGGCGACGCAGACCACGCTCTACGTTCTCGGACCGGACAAAGATCTACAGTACACCTATTCATAATGCATACAATGATGATGCATAATTCTTATAATGCATCGATTTTGGGAGGGAACCATGTCGGGGAGCAGGGATTATGCATGATTTATGCATAATACATAATGCATAGCCTTGGCAGGTCA
>JAEKIV010000514.1:0-23326 GCA_016801325.1 Hypholoma fasciculare
AGTCTTGAAAGGAATCAGGAAGAGAAGGAATGTATGCAATGTGCTGGCAAGCGCCCGAATTCGGTCGATTGCGAATGTACTTTGAAATGCCCGAAAAAAAGGAATAGATCGGCCAGAGTTTTGCCGTACCAAAGTTGGTGAGATGGGTGCTGTCGGACCAGACCATGAGGCCAAACACGACCTTCTCTCGTTTGCAGTTTGGTTCATCGGGGGGAAGAGGAGCGCGCTGGATTTTATCATGCTCTTCAATATATACGTCCGAGTCGTAAACTTCAGAGAATACTCGCTCCGTTTTGCCATCTGAGGACTGGTGAAATAGCCTGAAAGGGGTCAGGTGAAAGTGGGGAGCAAGTGGCGAAGAAAATGCAGCTTGGATGACAGCAGTCAGTTTACGGTAAAGAAGCCCCGGGACAGAAAATACGGCCGGTGGTACGCCCTTTGTGCCGGAGGGGATTTCAATGTCAATACTAGCAGCTTGAAATGAGTCAAGGAACGGAGACTTCTTCTCCGCAGCATCGCTCCGTTTATTTTCTTTGGAAGCATTGAAGCCTTGCAAATCTCCTAGTTTGAAACTGGGATCAAGGAGTACGTCCTTCACAAGACGGTTGACCTCTGCGTCCGACTTCGTTACGGCGCCGGAGTCCTTCCAGTTCATGAGCATGTCAACTGACTCGTTTCGATGAACAAGAGAAGGGGACGTGGGCGGTTGTATGGGTTGAGGGCTGAATTCGGTAGTTCCTTGCGCCCGGTAAAGATCTTCCTTGGGAACAAGAGAGTCGGGATCGAATGACGGTCGGTAGAGATACTCTCGGAAGAGGCCAAAGGAGTTTGCGGCGGTCTGCAGTCGATTGCGTACGACGTCAAGTAGACGCGGTAATAGAGGTGTTGGCTGTTCGTCTTTGTCTCCGAGTGGTTGTAAAGGCTCCGGGCTGACGTCCAGGTAGCGAGCGGGCAGGCGATAGTTCCGCTTTGGTCGACCTGCTTGTGTAAGTTGAGGAGGGGGAGGGGGGGGCGGAGACAAAGGGGCTGTAGGCATCAAAGAGGGTAACAGAGGAGGGGGGGGTAGAAGCATTGGCTCGATCTCTACCTGCTTAATAAGTCAATTATTAGCCACAAAGTATAAAGACCCAAAAGATAGCTTACTCCTTGAACCGGCAAGTCCGAGCGGACCTTACGCTCTTTGAGTTTTGTCCGTTTAACTCTTTGAGATTCAACAGTCGCCTTTCGACGACTGCGTGCTGCCGCTTCATGGTTAAGATAGGCCGGACATTTTTTCTGATGTAGCTTGAGGCCCTTCGAAGACACAGCACTGAATCCTTCTGGACAGTGCTTGCACGGAAACATTAGGTATACAAGGAGCAACAAGAAAAAAAGAGCTATTTGTGAGATTGAACGGCTTCGAAAGCGTCGTGTCATGGGCAAAAAGGTATAATTTCTGAAGCTGACACGGATGGTAGTAGGAGTTGATGATATAGATACACTGCTGCGAAGTTGTTGAAGGCGCCAAGCTCCGCACTGCTCAAACCCCGTTTGTATCTGGCGCCATTGATGTCATATTTCTGATGTTTCTGGCGTACCCGAACCACCACCGTTGCGAAGCGTACGCAGGTGGAGCGGTCGTCGGCAAATTGATGCGCAAATGCTAGTGCTAAATGCAAAATCCCAGCCCTGAGCATAAAGCATGCGCCATATAACGAGGGCAACGGCATACCTTGCCCAAAACATTTCTCCACTTTGTGTATAGATGTCCGCCTCCTGTACGCTCAGCAGCTCCTCGACACAAACTCCGCTTCCCAATCCCATCAGCGACCTTTCACCTGGCGGTGACGGCAGTGAGGACCAAGCCGCTATTTGGAAACGAAGATATCACACCCTTGCAGAGGAGGTAAATGCACAAAAGACGTCTAAAAGAAAGATGGGGTCAGTGAGTTTGATCGATATCCATAATCCACACACCGAACGTATGGATCATCAGGAATGCCACCTCTACTAGCCAGCTTGGACGCGGCATCCGAAAAGTAGCCTTCATCTGTGGTGAAATCAAAGACATAGTTTCGGATTCAGATAAGCACTGCGCTTACCTAGAAGATCCGGATGACCCTGACCTGAACAACGAACTCGAGGAGCTTGACGACGATGAAGCTGAGGAGCTAAAGCGCGAGTATGCCGTGGCTCTGCTCGTGTTTGTTATTGTTTAAGTCTGACGCTTTTGACTTCAAGCTGGGAACGTAACCACACCGCGGTTCAAGTCCTCAAACAGCTCATCCCCAATTTTCAGAAAAAGATTGATGATGGAACACCCGAAGAGCTCAGCATGTTCTATATAGAGGTGAGTCATGTAGCCTTATATTTCTTCGTCGCTTTATTGAGTGTAGAACAGCTTCAACGTGGCGCGGACAGCGCTCGTAGTGATGACTTAAATCGGATTCGTACATGTGTCGCGGATTGGCTGAACGCAGCGCAGCCTCGCCCCGAAATTCTGTTGGACCCCAGCTGCCGCAAAAATAGGGGAATCCAACACGATGTCACTGGGAAGCTCCTATGCCCCGCAGGGTTCGATTGGAATAACCTTATGTGAGCTGTCGATTATTCACACTGCCGACGAAGCTCTCTCACTTCAGTTCCTCAACAGCGTTCGTGCCAAGCTGCGCGGAGGTGACGAAGAATTCGACTGGCTATCCAGTTATCATTCGAGGTGTTTCTATGCAAAATACGAAGCAAATGTGGATCAACTGGAGTCTGGCTACTTAAAGAGCGCCCTCCTTCTTCAAGTGCGCTCGATTTCGGAGTTGACGGTTTGACCTCCTAACATTTGTATAGGTTTTTAAAGCCATATTTACATCACCCTCATCGGCAAAGGGCCTTCCCGACGAAGAAGAGGGCGATGAGAGCGCGCTTCCAGCCGCCAAGTCACGGAGGAAATCATCCGACAAAAAAAGGGTTCGCCGGAATGTGGCGTCGAAGGTCCACCTGAATAGCAAAGTCACGCCGCGCTCCATCGCATACGCTGCCGTGCAGGTGAATCTTTTGCTGTTGCGCAGCGCCCCGTTGTTGGATGCTTATTAGCGCTTACTAGCTACACTTTAACCTGCAAAGCGCAGCCTCATGGGCCCCGGTGTATGAAGGATTTGATTACCGGGGCTTGTATAACTATGTTGTTGATTTCTTTGAAGATGCCCCTGGGCCCGCTGCAAAGCAGCGTGCCAAAGCTTTACTTGCATGGTGGTCCAAGTAGGCTCTTCGTCAACTATCAAGCGGCCATTTCAACTGAGCTAGCTATAACAGGAAAGTTTTCCCAGATGCGGCTGTTTGTCGTCAATCAAATACCTCAGCCTCTCGCAAAACGTTCAAGCAACAGCGGGCCGCTCTTGCCAGTGAGCGTGAGGAGCCCCAGGCTGCCTGAACTGCGTCGTCGGAATTCCTCTCATAAGCCGCTCAGGCTGCTGTTGTATCTTTCAACTGCATAAGAGCGCCCCTCTGCTCACTGTACTTACTATCTCTGTATATAGTCGCTTATCACAACTTGAAGTATAATATATGTAGTTATTCCATGTCATACAATCATCTTAGTCCCTGAACACTCCCCTGAGTAGGGGAACATACATTCCATGCACTTTTTACGTGCTATCTGTGCCATTTTTTAACAAGCCAGAACTGCCCTATATGAGGCCTACCACATTTTGTGCACATCCAGCACCATTATGCACATTTGATTGTGCCTGCGCCTGCCCAGAACAGCGCAATGACTATCAAAACTTGATTGAGCAGCAGCGACGGCATGAAATCAAGTTACATACTGTCTATTGGGAATCTGCAGCGAGTAGAGCTATGCAGAGGGGGGGACAAAGAAAGGCCGCCGTGCCGGCTAAGCGTGATGGGGGACGACAGGTCATGGGGAGGCTTGAGGGCAGCGACATGCGCAGGTCGTTCCTTCAGCGCGCGGGACTGGGGCAGGGCGTATTCGAGTACGGACGTATCCAAGGGTGTTGGTGCTGCTTGGGTGTGTCGCTATCGCGAGCATTGCAGCTGCGAAACGCGTGAGGTACGTGCGGCATTACAAAACGGTGGTACGTACATCCCAAACAGGGCGCGCTTGAGCATCCGCACATAGGAGTCGGCCGTCGACAGGCAGGATATCGGTGTAGATGCTAGGCATGGAACACCAGCGCGTCGTGACTGGAGTGCCCGGTGTGCATGCTCCAGGTTGCGAACTACACAGAGTGTTTCAGATACAATAAGTAGCGGAGGAGCGCCGGTGTGAGTGCTCACCGGTGTGCCAACTCGCATTCGCGAGACACACTTCCTGTGGCATCAAAGGCGGCCGGCGAGTCGTCGGATGCGCAAAGACCATTGCACTAAGGTGCTTGCATCTGGTCCGGGGCTATACAAGCTGCGGGGCGCCATCGGTGACGTACGGGACGGTGCAGCAGCTTTGAGGGTGGGGTATATGCTGTGTGGGTGGACAGGTCACAGAAGGCGGTGGAAGGAGCAGCTCGGTAGTGGATGAGGGCGCCGGTGTCGAGGAGTGCGCGAGAGAGGACGCCGGGGGCACCGTGGCCACCGAAGATGCCGACCTGCCTGCAGATAGTCTCTACCGTGCCCTTGTTGTCGCCCATAATGCAGATGATGCGGATGCCCGCTGCGCGACAGTTGGCGATCGCAACGGCGGCGGAGGGTCCAGCATGTCGACAAGCGAGACGAAGGTGAGGTCCTGTTCCGGGGTGACCCAGAGTGGAACGACCTTACCGTCGTCGACGAGGACAGATGTTCACTGAGAATAGCGAGCCAGTGCCGTTCATGCAAACAAGTACAGACACCATCTTGCGATCGCGAGAGAATTTGAACGTGAGCAGGCGGGACTTAATGCATTTGAGATACTCGTTGACGGTATTTGTACGGTCGATAAGGGAAAGGAGGGCGAGGGACTGGGTCACTTTGCCGTCGCGGCATCCAATCAGCGAGAATGCGGAGTGCAGCTTCATTGGGTTCACCACCATTGCTATAAGCGTCTTTTCCCTACCAAGATATCAATATCTTCAAATATCATATGTAAGTAATGGAATACTCTACCTTGGAGTAGACAATCAATTCGCGTCATTGCAAACAGAGCTATCACCACCAAGCATTGGATAGGCTCAGATAGCAGTTCGGTGGTAAGCTTTTCACCACCAACGGAATGGATGGCGGCAATTGGCGAAAACGTTGAGCCTTCAATGGTGAAGTCGCGTGGAGACCCAGTTGTGCGTGCGCTCCACAATGAGGAACTACATCGAATCACTCAGTATATACAAAAAAGATAGGCTAAGAAGAGGTCATACTCAAGACACGCTCATTTGGTTGGTTCGCTGAGTGCCGGTCTTGTCGGAGCAAATAAATTTCGTGTAGCGAAGGGTTTCGACACTGGGGAAGTTCCAGAGCGAGGCGAGCAGTGATGTACAACAGCGAGAGCGAGAGCGACGGTAATTTTGAATTGATGAATGGCTCCCTTGTGGGCACCAAGGTGGACTGGGTCCCAAAAGTGACGGATGTTGATGAGCCAGACGAGAATACGGATGGCAGAGATGACTTTAGCGAGAGCGTCACCGCAGTCTTTGAGTTTACGCTTTGATGGTGTCTTCTCTGATATTTGCGTCGTGATCGACTTGTGAATGTCCCCAATGGCTGCTTCTAACCGTTTACCACGGCTGTTCCCTATCAATAGCCGAGTCAGGGAACAGGAACAGGCGCCTTGGAACAAGTCTTAATACGCACCGAAAAGAGCATATTGGTCATATCTTACTTGCCAACAGCCTGAATGTTGGGGACGGCTTCAATAGATTTGTACGCTGACGCTCTCGTCAGTGAGAATGGCCTGGTTGATGCGGAAACTACTCAAAGGAATGGACAGCAATCTGCGATCCGCAAGAATGTTGTCGCAAATGGCCGATGAGATGATATCGCCGGGGAGGTGTGGATGAAAGAGGCCGGACAATCTTGGCCTCGTCGGGCGAGTACTCATTCAATGCCTTGATGAATATGTTAGAATTTTTACAGGAAAGTTAGAAAGAAGAAGGGGCTGACATCACTGATGGCCTCGCGCAGCCATCTGAGCAGCATGGCTCATGGTGCAGTCGGTGCGCTGGGACCGCCCTGGCAACGTCCTACGCGCGTTCTTGGAGCCGATGCTTGCGCAGGCGCCGTTGCACCGTTCTTGGGTACCGGAGCAACCAAGAGGCGAGGAACTCCACATGTGCAATCGTCGAAGCTCGCACAGACGCCGTGTACTGGCTTGGTAATTGGAAGAGTTGGCCTGGAGAGAAGGGTGGCCTGCAGACAGTGATCGCCGCAATGGCTTCTGCTTCGACCTACATCCACGTTATCCTGGGCTGATCGGGGCTCTCTGTGTGTGTGGGAGGTGAGGTAAGGGAGGCGGGGAGGCAGTCTGAGCATCGTACCTCGTATGCGGGACTGTTGTTGGGAGATTTAAGGGTGTACACAGCCTGGCAGCCTAAAGAACGCCATCTGCACACGCTCCAATGCTCGCGCAGGCGTCATAGCTGTGTTATTGTGGGGAAATGGTGACGTTGTAGATCGTCCGCAAGGAAAAAAACGGTGAGTTGGGCGATCGGTGCGTGCGTTGTGAGTCGACAAGTGAGCCGCGGACGAGAGTGCCAGTGCTAAGTGAGGTCACGGTGAGCCTGAGCAGCGCCTGCGCGTAGTGTAGCACGTGCACTAAATTCAAACTCCGTGAAAAACTTTTCGTGCACAAGTAGTACTTGCTACATCATAACTGCCCATCCACCGCCCGCCTTTTCGTCTATTGCCGACGCCGCTATCCACGCTCGCCCGTCACGGGCCCTTGAATTTCTTATTACATCCGACCCAGGTCCACGGTATCGACATGCGGAACGGCTCCGCCCACGACGTTGACGCCCGCACCGGCCCTGCTCTCGGTAGCCGAACACACTCGGAATGTACGCTGCGTTCCTCTCACTACCATACGGGTTACTGACGGATAAAGCAGGATAGCGCCCAGTCGCAAATGCAGCAGGCGTTCAAGGCGCCTACCATGCCCGGACAGCAACAAGCATGCGGTGGACACCCATCGCGACATGTAGGATTGGGATTGCCGCGACGACGGCAATGAGCGACAGGGAAACGACGCACGTCAGAGGTAGCAAAGGAGGCAGCCCACGGCTTTGTCGAGGTGCGCGCCACCCCCTATTACCCCCCTATTGCCTTCACTCAACCCGAATGCCCTCCAGGTACCACAGAAATGGCACCGACGACTCGGTGTATCACGCCCACCCACTCGTGCCAGCTCCCCACTTTCCCAACGACGTAGAGAGCAGGGCACGGCTTAGGCGCTCCATAAGGCAGGGCGTGGGGCACAGCCCCACCAGATACGTCCACCTCGACTATCTCTACTCGAACCTTGGCATCGACGACACCTACTTCCAGAAAAAATTGCGCGAGGTCATCTTTGGCGCGAAAATACTTGCCTACACCACGCACGATCCGACCAAGCTTGTCATCGCCCTCGAGGAAATCAACGAGTACGGGACTGGCGCGACACCCACCCGGTCTGACGGTCACTGAAGGAAATGTGAATCAAGGTGGGTATTGCATATCCTTAGAAGACCAGACAAGGTTCGTGTTGTACGGAAGAGTTGTGGTTTCGGTGATTTGCTGACGTCACCTGACAGAATTGCATTCTTTGACAATTTCGCGCTGAAGAATGCATACAGTCTGCTCATCGTAATCCATCTCGAAAAAGCGAGGAAGCACAGGCTAGATATCTATCAAAATGTACGTTTATCTCAGCTTTCTTCAGATGACGCAGTCAAAATGCAATTCAGGTCCTTCATAAAACTAACACCTTTTCCGACCCGCTGGTTCATTCCAGATCTAACATCCCCCCTACACGCCTACGTCCCTTCCGAAGCCAGAACTAGTCCCACTCGCGATATTCCTACCTCTCCAAGTCACAAATCTAATTCAAAGCGTTTGGCTGGTCCATCTCGACCCAGGACCCCCGAAACTGAAAAGACGGAAACAATATCTGTTTACACCATTAATGCGGAGGGCGAAGGAGATGGTGAAGATGTCATTATTGTCGAGAACATGGTAGTGAGTGACTGGTCATATTAATTTGGACTGCCCCTAAATATTCATACTGGTCCAGGCGCATCCTTCCCCAGAGAAATTGGCAGACGTGATAGACGTGGTAAGTCAAAACGAACACTCTTCATACTCTTCCCTCATATACATTTGCCAGCATGAATTTTTATTTACCCCACCACCTACGCGAGATGGGTGGATCCCGCTTGAAAGCATATTCACCCCTCCTCCTGAATCACCTAAAAGTTCTCGCTCAGTCCGCAGAATACTCATGGACTATGTCCTCGTCCCGCCGCTCAAGCGTCCTCGATCGGATTACAAGCGTATTTCACGACCAACTTTGCCGCAACCACCGTTGGTGAAGAAGAAACGCCTTGTCAAACATGTTGAAAGCCACTTTGATCTTGCATGCGCGATGCAGGCGGCGTACGACAACAACGAGAGCCTTGGTACGCTTCCGCGGAATCCGACTATGGTCAAGCGGAAAGTGGGCCCAAAATCCGTTGCAAGTTCGTCGCGATTTCCATCGCAATCTATCATTAGGCGCAATACCCGGCACGCAAGTAAGTCGAACAGTTCTCGAATACATCAACATCATCTCCTTATTACTCAACCCCCTCCCCAACAGCAATGCCCCGCCCATCGAGAACTCGATCCAGCGTTCAGCTCCTCGCAGGACATGGCATGTCACGATCCGCTCACCCCTCTTCAAAGTGGCTATGCTATCCGGCTAACGAGCGTCGTGGGGCGCCGTTCCCTGCCCTCACTACTCCGTTGCCACTGTCCGCGGCCCTCCGGCCTCCGTCGGCCCCTTTCGATAGGAACATCCCGCGCAGATGAATGATTCGAAGGTGCTGAGCCGGTTTCGGTTATGTAGCACGTAGAAGGCTCTCTTAGAATAAATGAAAATAACAACCTTATTGACCACTTGTTGTACCATTACCGATTTCAGCTGTGAGTCGCTTATTAGGGCCAGAGAGGGAGGTTTGTAGTTGCTGTCTGATTCTGTTGAGAAGCTTCTCGGCACACATTTCATGGATAACACAAGAAAATGTTGAATTGTACAAATATTCAGGATACATAGTGCACAGCTGAATGATTACAGTAATTATGATCTAAATTTCGAGACTTTGCTCCCGGTATAAACGTGCACGCTTTCTTTCCCTCTCCTCACGATGCAGTATCTTCCGAACTCCTGACATCAGCGGGTAGATTGCGCCTTCTGCTATTCCAAGCTGCACTAGATAATCCCTATCGAAATGAAGAACTGTTTCAGCATACACGATCTTTTCTTTCTCGAAAAGTGCCATATATTGGGTGAGGTCCAACTTGGGGTACTTGTGGTTTAGCGTCTGGAGGACCTCAGAAAGTGGAAGCGCCTCCTCCTCCGAGTCTTCGTCGCTGTCCGTATCAGCGTCAGAGGCGTCGGTGTAAGAGAGACTGTGCTTCAAGGCGCGTGCATTGGGGTTGGTGGCTGGTATGTTATGGCGGCTGGTGTTGCCAAGAGCATTGTCAGTGATGTTAATTTGGATAGGGGGGATTTCCGGCGCCTTGCGGATGGAGCGTGGGTTACGATCATGAAGAGAGTCGATGGCGAGACAGTTTGGAGGCTGGGCGCAGTCAATGTCTGCTTCATTGTCATGCTATGCAGCTTGAGAAAGATAAAACAACAATCGTATATGGTTACACTTACAATCTTACGAGCCCATAACTTGATCTCCTCGAGCCCAATAGCAATGTGCTCATCTGCATTGTTGGGGCGTACGTAGCACCAACGGTTTGGGCCAGGGTGATGAGCGCATGTGAGTCTCTTCTTGATTACACGCAGCTCTTCTGCATAGTCGCTTTCACTCTTCTTCCTTGGAGCGGGTTTAGGATTCTGAGCCAATATACATGAGCGCGACGATGCAACATACTATAATCAACATACCAGATGAATTATTTCTAACACAACGGCCCTCTTCCTTCGAGGGTTCCTCTGTATGTCGAGAATAGTCTTGATTGCCTGATCGGCATCTGCGTCGGTTTCAAGTTGGTGAGCAAGGGCTCGCTGCTTCTCGTCACTTGTTTTCCAGCCGAGCTTTGCAGTGGTGCCATCGACATCCATCGCTGCGATAATACGATCGAGGAAGTCGAAGCGAAGGACATCAGCGGGAAAGTCGATATCTCGAGTGGCTTTGTCGCTCGTGGGTACACGGACGACAACACGGTCTGAACGCCCACGAGTAGAGTAAGCATTTGAATCAGTAATCGAGGCATAATGGATAACTCACTAACTCGGCCGATGTTTTCGTCGGCTGCCTCTGGGTTGTCTAGAAGATGATTAACCATTGCTGCAGCGACATCTTGTGGCTGCGGAGGAGGCGTTGGTCCCATACCGAGAAGATAGGCCGTTGCGTGACCTGGAGCATGAACGGGAGGAACACGGTTGCCAGGATTGTGATAGACGTTTGCCATGAGAAACGGTGCTGAACGTAAGCAAAATGAGATATCAAGATTTCTTATATACACCTGAAATTTGAGACAGTCAGGGCTGAGGATAAACGTGAAAGGGTCAGGTAGCGACACAACTGTTTCATTGAGAAGGGAAACCGGTCGGGCGTGAAGTGGGGAAAGTGGAGTTGGAATAATGATTAAAGAGCGGGCTTGCGTCATTCCCGACGGCGCAACTGCATGCGGTTGTGATCTTGGGGTCTAGAAAAGAGCTCCATGTTAGACTGACTACTCATAAATGCAACTTCATGCACCCAACTTGACCGACTCCAAAGTCTGTGGGGCAGTGGGGTATTACGACAATTCTTTACATCGGTATGGAGACTCGGAGTTACAGCCGAGTGACCAGGTTGCAGTTACTAGTAGTAGGGTTTTTGAAAACAAATTGCATAAACCATGAGGGCACCTTTATTAGATGGAAGAGAATTCAAGAATTCAGGAAGCACTCAGGCAGCAGCTGGAGTAGGAGTTGCAGTTTGAAGCCACGTCCAGGCAAAGTTTGACTGGCTATGTTTGGAAGTGGTCATGTGCCTCCAAGTCACATTACATAATTGAACTGAACATTATCGCCGATAAATCTTTTCCATTCTGACGACTCGCCCCGCTTCCCAGACTCTACCTAACCTTGTCGCTTGTCGACCCCAAGAACCTGATTGCAACATGGAACCCTCCTGAGTTTGTGGAGTAAACCCAAAGCCCCACAAATACTACTGCACTAACGCACGCGCTCAGACTGGTATGTCCCGCCTTTTTGTCGTCCATGGATAACATTGAAGTTTGTAGTTCAACGCTGTCTTTTTGCCGCGTCCGTATCCTTCACCTTTCATTCGAGGAGAGTTAATGATGACAGAAAACACCAGTCACCCCTGGAAAAGGGCTACAACCTCGACGACATGAACGATAAGGGGGCCTTCAACTATTCCTGCATATGTATTGTCGAGACGGAATCTCTCATTGAACCGTCTGGATGGTTTCCAGGCCGCCGGTACTACGTTGTTACACAAGGACGAAGTGTTGGTGTTTTCCACGATCTGTAAGTCTTCATCGACCACCTCTTCTGCTCACACCATTCATGCGGAGGGGATAGCACTAAGGTCCACAAATCTGTTGACCCATTTCTCTCTGCAATGTGGCAAACTTGTGCTACGTGGGATGAAGCTGTACGTCTTTGGGACAGCGCCCGCCGCGCTGGCTCTATTAAACTTCTACGAGCGGGCGAGGGTCAGAATGCTGCCGCGTCGGCTGCGGGGAGAGCCTCGCCACCAAGTCCCAGTCCCGTTGGAGTTCGACGTCGTGGCCCTGCTTCTCGCGCAACTCACACCGCTCTATCCAAAACTCGCTTCACTTCCAACAAAACTCGCCGTGCTGCTGGAAATCAAACAAAACCCACTAAGCCACAAGAACAGCCGGATACAGTCATCGTTATCTCTGATAGTGACAACAACGATGGTAGTGTCAGCGATAGCGAAGTGGAGACTACATCCCCTAAGCCTATAAAAAAACTGATCGACTGCTACGAATGGTCCGAGGACGAAGATGGGCCTGGTTACTTTCGCAAGACCTACGATGCGGCAACAGACACTTTTCTGGACAAGCCCGTCAAGCCTCAGATTTCTTATCAAGGGAAGATGGCTCCTTCCTCGCCTGCAGCATCAGGCTCTGCCCACCCAGATTCAGCGCTTGTACATACACCTTCGCGCCACGCTAAATTCAAACCGTCCCAGGCTCCTGCCAGGAAGAAGGGGAGGCCGCAACGCAAACCGATGTGAGATACTGCGAACCAGGTCACGGTATGCCCTCACTTCCTGTGTTCTCGACAGCAATCGTTCAAGCTTGATTCTAGACCTCAGATGCCCTCTCGATGCCCTCCCCCACTTTTTCCAACAATGCAGAAACTTGTACCATATTGCTGTGATGACGATGTACACCCATACTTTGATGGGCATCGTTAGCGAGCTGTATATATCGTCAAACTCAAATGAAATCAAATTTTTGAACCTTGCAATATTTGTGTGATCCACCGGTAGCGTGGAGTGGACACTTGTGCATGAGAATATGGCCGCTGGATCTTCCATGTTCATCTGCTGCCATGCTGGAGCCTGGTATGTGTGCCGGCACTGATCCCATGTCGTGGAGTAAACGTCTGTGGACGGCAGATGGCCGACTACTTCCACTACGTGTACCTGGCATCTTTCACGATCGATTATTGGAGCTGGTGGCAGCTTCATAAAAAGATTACTGCTTCGATTCACTAACTATTGGCTACGGCTGGCTACGGAACTTCGATTCGTACCAACTTGCCACAATCATATCCAGATTAAGTGCCCAATTGCTATGCATATATGTATCATGTTCCTTTATTTTAAGCTCTTGCGCGGTGTTACGCTGATTGGTCCAGCCTTGTTCAAGCCTCCGGATTCCGACAACTCTGGTTTCCTTAAGATGACTACTTGCTTTGACTCCAACGACACCCCTCGCTCACCCCAACCATCGCCTACTACAATGTATGACAGCAGCCACGATGGCCACTCTCTTCTGTTGGGTATATGTACCGTGACCTCCTTCCGGTCTCAGCCAAGAGTTCGCAGCCCTCCGAGGGCCCTTGATGGGCCACCGACATCCGCTCTCTTGGGCGGGCGCATGGAGCCTCGTATTCGCTCACTTGTGAGTTGAATCCCTACGTGCTATAGTGCTTAGCTAATATGTAATATAGTCGGAATCAGAGTCGTCGGACACTTACATGGCCGCGGGGGCTCCTCATTCTATCCAGGGCCTACTCACTGTCGGACGGTCACAAGCCACCTCCACCGCCAACTTGGGCCCCAAAAACGACAGTCTTTCTTATTTGCGGATTATACGCGAGCTTGCGCCCATATTTAATGGCGAGGAAACTTACAAGGAAATTCTGAATGTCTCTGAGCAAGACTTCGGTAAAATACAAAAGGAAAAAGGCATGAAGACCCTCCGGTGAGTCTGATATTCTCATATGGACGCTCCAATAAATCATTAATAAATTGACTTCAGCATAGACTATAATCTCAAGACGGGCGATTTGTCTGTCAAACGCCCCCTCTTTCCCCACGAAGTGGCTAATGCGATCACTACGTCCATGATCAAGCGGGACACTGAGGGGTGCAAGCCTCCTGATTACTGTGGCTCTGTCAATGTCAGGCTCTCCGACAAAACGATCAAGTCGGCCGACTTCTGCATCTTTGACCCAACGCTCTCCCGAGGCCCCGGAACATCGGACATCAACACTGCTGTTCAGGATGCCTGTCCTACTTTGGTGTGGGAGGTTGGTATGTCGGAGTCAGCTCGGAAGCTCGGTAGGGATTGCGCCCGTTGGGCCGGTGCTACGGAAGGGAGAGTCAAGGTCGCTATGGGTACCAAAGTCTATAGCACGAAGGCCAATACGGACCCCCCTTCGCGGATCGTGAACAAAATCGACATCACCAAGTGGACCATTCGCAAGTTCAAAGCAAAGGACAAGAAGGTTACTCGAGATGAATGCGGCAAGCTTCGGCGGACTGATGAATTCATCGAAGACACAGGGAAGAATGTCCCATTGGCACAGAGGTATAAATTCAGCGTGGACTACGGTACCTACAGATCGACGTGGACAGTGGGGAGGGAGCGGGTCACGGTGAGTTCTCCGAGCATATGAGCAAGTTTTGAGAGCCACTTACTACTGTTTAGATTTATGGTCCAGGCGTCGCCCGACCCAATACTGAGAGTCTTGAAATCACGCACCACGACATATACAGAAAGCGTAAATTTGAAAAAGCCGACCTGCGAATTTACGGTGAAATTCCATACGAAGTTGTCATCGATGCGGTCAAAAAGGGGTGTGAGCGACAAGAATCAGCTGATGCCCAGGCGAAGAACCTCAAACGCAAGTTGAGCAAGATGGAACTTAAACAGAGGAGGGTAGACAACAAAGATTTCTCGACAGCAGCTGTGGACGCGCACAAGGCCCTGAAGCAAAACAGGCAGCAGCAAGCAGGAACGAGCCTTCGAGCAGCTGCGGCCCAAGCCAACTTGGAGGATGAGGATTCGGAGTCTGGTAGTTCGAGTCAGTCCGAGGCGCAATTCGAGGACAGTGAGCAGGGGTCCGATGATAACCAACCCGCTGATGCGCCCAAGGCTGCGGCTGACGAGGAGTCTGACGCTTCAATTCAATCAGCCGCTGAGTATGAGGACAGCAGTGAGGAGGAGGACGACCCAGTACAGCCTGGGCAGGAGTCTGGCGACTCTGAATCTGCAAGCTTCGAGTCGGAGGAGTCTGTCTAAGTACCAGTAGCGCTTGTGCCCCATGTTCTTGACCTCGATGTACTGTGTATGTGTATGTTCCCTCGCCGCTATCAGAAAGATGCCATTTGCTATTCATGATTCAAATGCTCTTGCGTATACCAGATGTACAATAAAACCATGATATAGCAATAGTATATGTGAAATACGAACATGTTTAAATCATCTATTCCCCACCCTTGTGCTGAAAATCACTGTCAATCATGTCAATTCTACCCGCCAATCTCCCTTCCCCTCAGCGCTCCCGCCTCATCAATCGCGTCTGAGTGGTAGAGGATCGTGCGTGCACGTATCTCGTTCCTATTTTGATGGCTGGGCGAGCGATGAGGATGGCCGCCGAATGAGTCCAAGAGGTGTGAGGAGGCTGGTGGGTGGCGGGCAGTGGGTAGCGGAGATGGTGAGGGCCAGTTGAGAGCGTATGTACTGGGGTGGAGGAAGCAGAGTTAAGAAAATGTAGTTGTTCGCTCACAACTCCGCAGCGGTGGCCCTAACCGACCGGGGGCCGAGGAAACGGCGTTGTACAGCGCTGTGTGGTTGAAAAGACGGGACCACAATGGCTGGCAGGCGCCGTCGGTGCTTCGTTGGAGATGAACGGGGTGGGTGGGCGAAGAGGAGAACCGGCGATGGGTGCTGTTGGGCCCTGCCCGACTGTCGCGTTCTGATTCCTGTAATGTTATTAGCAGCACAGCAACACAGAAAAGGGACATGGTAGGTCACAGGGAGCTAGGACAACGGTATTCGAGCGTAACGATCGTGCGATGCACGTCTAGCACCGGATCAGTGAACAGCACATCAAGGTGCGACGTACCTCGAAGATCCGCGCAGCCAATGCTCCGGGCGCCATCCTTCCAAACACCGGCGCCCACCTGTTCCAGTATCAGCTACACATCGACGGCGACAACCTGTCGCTCTTGCGGATGAGACGGCGCCGCAAAGATCAGGAGCTACTGAATATGGCCCTGGATAAGTGAGGCACAGCGTACCCGGCCCACGTCCGTCATCTAGTTGCTCCTAGTAGTAGAGCATCCAGCAGAGGTCAGCAGTCAGCACACGTCCAACATACAGTAAATACTAGCTCACCGGTGCGTTCCGCGCTCTTCCGCGCCGTAGTGGGAGCTATACAGACGAAGCAGTACAGCGTGCACCCGATGTACTGCCTCGTCTTAAATTTTTCGCGAGAGGTTTTCCGTGGAGGGCCAGCACGGTTACGAGCCTCGATCGTTGGGAGTGTGTGGGGAGTGAGGCCCAGTGAAAACCGACTCTGAGGGATTCTGCGCCGTGATGTCGGCTTCTGAGCGGTCCGCGGCAAATATGAGCTGAGATGGAAATTCTCAGTTTTGCCCAGATTAAATCTGAGTCATACAAAGCTTCCCGTCATGGTATCTCTGGCTTACTCGATGATTGAAATAGTGCTATATAATTTCTGTATATAATTAATTACTGCACGCTGTCCCCTTGGGCACAGAACATACTGGGACCAAGTACGCCTTCGACGTTCGGCGGAGTTTATATTCCTCTCGGCTACGTCCGCGCTACTTGTCGCTCTCTCCGCTGCACTAGTAGCATGACGCGTCTCTTTCCTCTTGCCCACCACCATCCCTCCAACACTCTCCCACCCAGATCCTCTCCACTACCTGTCTTTCTCTGGATTCTTTCCCTGCCTATCCCCTTTACACCGCCAATCTTCTGTCAACAGTCACCATAAGTTGAAGTCGATCACTCAGCTGAGTCCTTCCCATCGAGGACCTGTGCGCCATTCGCTGCTTGTACTCTGTCTTCAGAAGTAGAGGCGCTTGTGATATCTGACCGTATTCTCTTAATGTTTACTGATAATGCTAACACCGACTCTTAGTCTGGCTTTGTTGCCAACAGTAAGTCTTTATTGCATTTAATAGTGCATATAGCGTTTATATTGGATACACTATGTTTTTAGGGCGCATATATGAACCGTTTTGCATCGTTTCCAGGTATGCTCATTCGCCACAGTCAATATGCACTACTAATTCGCATGAATCCCTTCATGATGCTTTTTCAGTGCTTTATCAAGCGGCGGAAGGAAAAATTAGTCTCGAAACATCGGATTAAATATTGGCGCAAAGTAGGTCTTAGCCTGTTTCAGCCTCCCGCACAGAAATACGATCCATTTACAGCCAGTTTAAGCGTCCCGGAACTCCCGTTTCTACACCATACACATGATCCCGTAACATGATCCATCCCGCAATGAGGACGCTAAGAAGATTGACAGACATGCTTCGCTGGACTTCAGATACTGACAGAGGCCTGAATTGGTATGTCATCCCAAATCGTGGAGGTAAAGCTAACAGCTAGTCTGCTATCTAGAGCAATGCAATCCGAAAAGCGGAATATGGAAGCGAACGGGGTGGTGGACTTAGACAAGATGCACTTGTGGTGGCAGGCGAGGGCCGCGAGGCAGAGTGTATGCGAAAGGATGAGGGATTCCGAGGATTGCAGCGCGTAGCAGATGTAGTCAGAAAAGAAATGTGTATTATTACCGGGAATACAGTACTATTATCTGCTCATATAAGCTTCGAAGGACGCAGATAAAGAACATACCGACGCAGAACTGCTCATGTAAAAACGGCAAAAACATGACAGTTTCAGCGGTATGCTGAGGTTCTCACGATTCGCAGCCCGCCGCATATCCTCTCATTCCCACTCAGATCCTCGCAGAACCCATTCTCACTGGGAGTGAGGCCTTGAGGCCTAGTGAGTGCTGAGCGCTGAGCGCTGAGATGCCACAAGTGGATCGTTTGTAATTAGGCACATGACCGGATCGCGCGCCGCGAGCGAGTAGCCGCGTGCGCCGCGCTTCCCTGATTAAGTACTTCATCCTTGCGGCGGACTCCATACGATTAGACTCCATTCTCTCTATCGTCTTCCATTCCCTTGTTGCTTTTGCAGTCCAAAAGGAGGTTCAGAAAGGTCATTCAGCACGGCGTCCCCGAGTCCGTGGAGCAGTCAGCAATGGTAGACTCAGCCGCTCAGGGTCAGTGGCTCCGTCATTATTTAAATATACGCCGTGAGCTACCTCCACGTCCCAGTAATTCCCGGTTTGTATGCATCCCCTCGCCGCCTGGTCGTGTCTCGAAGCAAGCTAGGTAAGGAAGCTATCACTCAACATCCCCGGTGCAGTGTCTACTCGCACGACTGTGGCAGCTTCACTCCCGTATAGCCTCTCTCACCCCGTACCGCAAGTGGATGCAACGCAAAAACAACAGTAGCCCAGGCTCCAATTATTAACACTCCCTTTGTGCCATATGTGTCCCAGAAGCCACTTAGGACATCACTCTAGGTGCGCCCTTCCCTGTCCTCCATCTCAATCCTGTTGACCTGTTCCTTGCAGTTTCCCCTGCACTCAATGTACCTTCGTTCACGCCCCTGATTCTCCCGGAACGGCCTCAAAGATTTGCCCACTACCGCAGTGCACTCGCCCACCACATGCGCCCCGCTGACGCTGCTGACTATTATGGGATTCGTGCAGCAGGCAGGGATATATGTACTAACATCGCTAACCAGAATCCCTCTGCCCGCGCTGAGTCCAGTTGGTATCACCTCTCTCTAGGTATGCCCACCACTCCTCATTTTTTTCATGCTTATCCATGTAAGTAGCCACATGTTCGCCTGCGCGCTTCGTACCGTAGGAATTGGTTCTACGCTACGCTCCCCCGTCGTCCGTGCATCTTTCGGCACCGCCCCGAACATCAGTCCGCCATCTGCACTTCCATGTAGCCACTGCCGTGCCCGTAATCGTGTCTGCAACCTAGTACGCATTGTCTCTTTTATCGCTACAGATGCACTGATGCGCTTGCACACCCAGAACACCAGGTTGGACCAGTCACTCGCAATCTAGGGCCTTGGCCGTACACTCTTGAGTGTCAACCTTGCCCAGGTGCTCATCTGTTTGTATCTGTTCACAACGCAGGCGCAGCTGTGGTGCATCAAGCGAGAAAAGCAGTCGGCGCTCAGATCGACTCATAACTGAAAGCGCAGCTGCAACCCTGAGTCACTCTGCTGTGCACTGTCGTGCCGCAGATCAATGTGATACTGAGCGATGCAGTCACTGTTCATTGTAATTGTGGACGAGTGCTGCTCATTTTTGCTGTGGGCTAGTGCCTCTCAAACAGCGATGTACGCCCATTTGGCATTTGCCCTCTCATCCATTCACCCTCCTGGGAACCTGTTGTCACGTAGTAGCTGTAGTCTAGTTTTGTAATACATTTGGATCTTTTTTCCGTTTTGGTGTGATCTGCCTACAATCATAATATACGATCCATCCGTTTAGTATTTTTCAGACATTGGTGGCCAGTATTACGGCTACTTTATCGTTACACAAAGGCATGCTGTTAATTCTGTCACAATGCCACATAGCTGCTGTAAACTCACGACTTCCCGTCTGACGCCCTCTGTGTCAGAGTTCTCTTACTGTGCAATATCTTACGGTCAAGCAATGAAAGTGAATTCATGGCTTCATTGTCACAAAAAAGACAGTGATGACTTCATGGTAATGCAGCATTATTATAACAAACTCACAAGACCCCAAGTTATACACTCATAATTTGTAGTGCATTATGAGTTTCCAGGACTCTGGTGTTATATGGATGATCGGCGAGAGTTCGGCGGCGGCTTCGTCATCATGCAGAATGAGGAAATCAAATTTGTAGCAACGCAACATCTTACAATATACTTGCGACGTTACATCTAGATTATTTACCGTCCCTACAGCCATCTATGCGTATCTAGCATTGTGAATTCCCATATGTTTTACAATGCGCCATAGGCCTCCTATAATCTAATATTTCTTAGGTGATGAGTAAAAATATTGCAGCCGCTCTGGGATCCTGCAGAAAGAAGATATCATTTCTAGGGGAGTGTAACGCCGTTACAACGAGCTCGTGACAGCGGATCTGGCTTATTAACCGGACCTACAACTAAATGCATATATCTGACATTATGGATTGATCTGAAATACGGCAACCTGCTCATAACGTCGATAGTCGTCCACAGTGCAATTCAAGTGCTCATAACGCCAGATAACGGCCTTGATATTTTCCTGATGTGTCTTGCCAATACACAGAGGGCGGTATCGGAATTGATGGCGTCATAGATATGCTCCTGTAGGCTTCGTCTTCTACATGGGCATCTATCGCACCAAAAAGCTCTTGGCGTCAGGTCATAATGTATAAACGCTGGACGGACAATACAAGCTAAATATTTTGTACTCACGCGGATACTCAAGAAGAATACTTAGCGCTATTAGATTGGCAAGGAAGATAACTTCTAGGGACTTGAAGCTTCAAAAAGTCTTTATCTGACGCGCCAAGTAATGCGATACATCGTTGCCGTCCCTTTTCGATATTCTGCAATAGAGACGCCGCTCATGATGAATCGTATTTATCGAGATTGGACTTAGCTTTGGTACCGAGATTGGGCGCCTAAGTTTTGCGCATCAGCAGTGCACTGGCGATAAATTATATCACGTAGGTCTATGATGTAGGTAGCATCACTCTGTATCTTATCTGATAAGTAGTACAAGCTTGCATCGCACATGCTCCGTTACCGTGCAGTGATTGGACTTAGATTGGTCAATGGTCTGCCTGGCACTCGCTTTCGTGAGGTTATAGCGCACCACTCTTGCCAAGGGAAATACTAGTACCGATTGACGTATCGTTTTATTTAGAATTTACACTGTCTTCACGGATCGCATCGGCGGGGACTATCGTGTAAGGATATTATGCATTCTATGGCTGTTAATACACATTGAGCTTAAACATACAAACAGTAGCTGGAACGCTGCACAGATAGTAACTGATAGTTAGGGCCACATCTCGGCAGAAATACTGAACACGGTAGAGGGCAACCTGCTTAGACACTACCATAATGTTGCGTTGGACTCGAGCCATGATACGAATCCGGCGACGAGGATCGAATGTATTCAATCAAGGACGACGTTTCTGTAAACGAGCTGCGCTGCTGCCTGAGCTCAACAATTCTGATAGATAATGTAAGGTAGGCCGCAAATTTTAATGAAGAGCACTTACCCTCCGAGTATCTTGGCTGTTGTTTGACGGCGAGCGCGGCGTTTGCTGCGATTGTCCTCGAATTGATCCGTTTCATCTATAATCTCTTCTGCAAGGATTTCCTAAAATATTATTTGATTTTAAAGTAAAGAAATAAGAATCACGCTTTGTTTACCTCGATGATATCTAAGACGACAGCAACGTTGCCTTTATGCGAACCGTAGAAGCGATTGATGCCCACCTTCCAATGTTATTATTCCAATCGCTCCCCCTTGGATTCCAGGTGTTCTGCTAATTAGTAATAGATGTGCCCGGCCTGTTTGACTGCATATAGAATATGTGTAATTAGCAAGCTTGAACTCATAGACAATGAAAAAAGGACTTGCAAATAATCTAGAGCTTGAAAGCAGTTTATCGATGGCGGCGCTTCTGGTAAAATCGACAAAGGGAAAGAGGATACAGGGAGCCCGCGTTTCGGGTCATAGGTAAGGAGCTGAGGGGGGAGTAGTAAATCACCAGTACGTGATATGTACGAGCGTCGTGACCAACCGTTTTAATCAGCAGAAGCCCAATGAATACTCCTGGTTTGCCCTTGGCATGTACCGGAAAACGAGAATAGCCGCTTTGCAGACTATCATGATGTGGAGATGCAGAGCCAAGTATTAGAGATCCAATAACGTCGTAGTGAGGCCGCGGAGGACGCGACGTACATCGCGTGAACAGCTGCATAATCCAGGATGTCATCGGCTCCAAGAATAACAGTGTCCTAGTATAGATCGTGTTATGAAATAACTAAAAGAAACGGAATACAAATTACTTTCAAAGGAGTCATTATACTCGCTACTTTTTTTGTGTTGAGCTCCAGCACTGCGTTGAGTATTGTTATTTCTTCGTCGCGTAACGGCTCGTCTCCTGTCTGATGAAATTGCAGGAACGTCTTCAGTTCCGCTTTTTTGTAGGTGCCATCCTCTCTGGTTCCTAAAACCCAGTCAAGGACTTTGGCTATTGGCCACGCGATCGGCGCTATCGATCGTTTAGTATACAAGCTGAAGCCGTGGAGTTTACACATACCAAGGATGTACATCAATCCGAGGACGAAAGGCGCGCATCTAGCGCCAATAGAGAGACCGTATCGTACACTGACAGCCTGTGGAATGATCCTTCGTTATGCGATGGGTTCAGTGCCGGGTTCGTCGGGCGTGTGAGGAAAACTTACTCGCTAAGTAATCCATCGAAGGGAGAAGTCGGATGCAGCTTATTTAGAACAGATCGCACAGCGGCACGGAGGTTCGGAAGCCTACCCGAAAATGACTAGCGGTGAAGCGTCAGTAAGTAAGACTAGACGAACGTGAATGAAAGTGGGTAGAGTACCGATAGTAGTTGTGGAAATAGCAATTGCCATATAGCCGCCGCCAAGCTGGTCATGTTGTGTGAACAGAGGTCGCCTTGAAGTTTTGGATGTATAAGCTCACCGCACTATCTAAGAATATAGGTAGACTTTCGTTGATAATCTGTAAGAATCCTTGGGCAGATGTTCTCCCGGCGGTTCGCTTCATCACGCACCACATTGCTGAGAAGCAAAACCTGGCGCAAAGCACGACGAATTCATGTGTTTAGCAAGGAATAATGCCCGCGCCGTAGGGATCGATAAAAACATACCACAAGGACCCAATGTTTTCCATGATGCATCAGCTTGAGAACTGCGGGGGAGTAAGACTGTCCAGAACAAAGTAACAAGTGATCTCATAGCGCTGACCTTTCTGCGCATTCCTCTTCTGCGCAAGGTTCTCAGATGACGTCGCCAAAACACGCAGATGCATTTGATCAAGACCCATAAGTCCTAAAGTCAACCTGAAAGCCCGTTAGATTCAATCTAAGTTAGAGAGAGACATCGCACCCTGCAAAAATACCACCAGCCAGTACCAGCACAATGCTGACAACTACATGGTACCAGAAATCAGGAGACCATGGTTCAGCGCCTGGATGCCCAGTCTTGTGTTTTCCGGAAGATTTTGTCAATTGGGACGATGCGTGCACTGCGCGCAAGAGAACGACAAGACTTGGAGCCCGGATCTTCATAATAGTGATAGGCCAAGCAGTGAGGAATACAAAATCCACAACAAACCCACGACTTCGAACAAATGCAAGAGCGGAACTTTTTTAAGTCGCCGCCTGTGCTATTTTTACAAACCCCTGGGCCGAAGACCGGCTTGCACTTGTTTGGTAACTTCCTCCTCGTTATAAGTTCAAAAGTCAAGGTGAGGCAGTGATGAATTTTGGCTCAAGATATCCCTGCCGAAAAATTCGGATTATTCTATTTTGAAACCCGGTTTCTTGGGGTTTCAAAATTTCTTATTTTGAAGCCGGGTTTCTACAGGGTTTCGACA
>JAEKIV010000515.1:0-23306 GCA_016801325.1 Hypholoma fasciculare
TATCCTAGATTATATCAAACTCCGCCAGGAACGCTCTGATATTTAGAGTCTGCAATCTAGCGGCCACGGGAAGTCACCCATTATTCAAAAGGCTGATCATCACTTGATCAATTCAGATATTCCGCAAGTTGGAATTGACCGGTGATTATCGACTATTCGTGAAATGCAATGACATTGAAGCTATTTTTGGCGGAAGATGCTGGGAAGATGAAACTTCAAGAAAGATTATTTAAGTTCATTCGATGTCAGCGTGCGGCATGGTATACAGAATTGTGGCTGAACCGCTTTATTTAAAGGTATTTAAAGCCACGAATAGCCCAGAAATATTTGGCAGCAAGTGCATTTCTTAGAATCGGATTGCTTTTGACTGCTTCAAGACTGCTGATGACGGTTCTTACTATATTTGGAATATTTGATGGCCATCTACATGTAGGGCCGCCACCTAACCATGCTATAAAAGGCCTGAAACTGTTGACTGGCTACAAGAGACTATATGATATTTAATAAACTACTTAATTCTCACAATATAGAATCTCCTGCGTGGGTTAAGTACATCTTGTGTACGTCGTTGGTAGGTCGAAAGTTTGTGCGAATGCATCGGGCTCAAAGATTCAGAGACACCGATAAGTTTAAGTAGTAACAATAAAAGGGTGATTAGCACAAGCCAGGCTTATTTTTGTAGACTACGCTTTACTTCAAATAGCTTGCCTCTGACTTCCTAAGAACACCATTGAGCCGCTGTCGGCATTTTCAACATCAGTCGCATGTGTAGTATGAGCCTGATTCACAAGTTCGTGCGTTGCAAATTTTCGTAGATGCATGAGCATCCGACATGTTGCGACTCCGACAGCGGCATGGAATGGGCTTCGATATATATTTTCGCATGATGAGTTACGTGGACAAGGCGCATGCATGTATAACTTGACTGACCCAAATCCGAACCACGGGATATTAGTTTTTCCCTTCGAACATGTTAGTTGCGAGGTCAACTTAAATATAATATTGAATCAGATATAGTAGATACTCACAATGACCATCAAATTGTTGAAGATGAGTACCCATGAGACGACACAAAAATAGAAAATATTCTCGTGAATCAAGATGGCGGTCAGAGACGGACGATCATTCAGCCTCGTCCGAGCAGAGATAGACACTGCCGCCCTGCATATTGCGAATGAGAACATCACTAGCTCGAAAGCAGTGGCTATTATACACTCAAATTACTGGACGTCTTGAATAAATTTTTGGGTTGAACGAACCAGGAATCCATTGCGCCCACTCTGTCCCCCCGTTAATAGCAGGACAGCCTGGTAAGGGATTGACCGTGTGTATTTGGTGAAGTAATTTTGCCCTCCTGACGACGTTGACCGCTACAAGCCATAGAAAGGACCCTATTGATCCTAAAAACAGCACAGCATTGAATACCAGCACCTAGTGCAATGCATACAATCAGCGCGGCAAAGACACAGTGGATTAGTATGGTTCGCTAACTTTTTTTGACCGGTTGTATAGGATGTATAAGCGCAGTTGCATGATAATTTCTATAGACCAAAGGCTTATTGCGCCTAATATCCGTGTGGCTGGGTCTGCTGCTACGCACCTGCAACATCTGTGAGAGAGTGAATTATGTCGACCTGGGGAAGATGCGCACAGTGCATAGGTAGCAACTCCAGGAATCGCGAACGTATGGATTTGCACAGTGTCGAAGCCCACAAGAAATATAGTATAATATCGAACCTGAGCATATAAAATTATCAAAATGCACAGCTTTTGCAGTAAGGAGTCACCCAAGACGTACCCAGAAGTACAAGAATCTCCCGAGATTATGTTTCTGTTTCTGAGAATAAGGGACAATCCATGGCAGTCAAAAACCCGTCGGACAATTAAGCAAATTGTAGCTAACCCATATGTAACGAACCTATTCAGATAAAAAAGTATGCAAGTCAATGGAAATTCGGACGTGAGTCTGCAGTGGGAGACGTACCTCTTCGTTTAGCGTTATCACTGATTAGTCATAACGGGCGTCAATCAGAGTTTGTATCAGTACACAGTGACGGAGGATCGTCGTGATCGCCGTCAAACGCACGATATTCATATAGTACCCATGTCAAAGAGGCCACTGAAATGCGGGGTAAGTGTTCTACCCAAATTATCACGACAAAATTAATATGAAAACCCACATACAACGCGGAGAGGGATGCTGTTGGCTCCGTAAAGCTTTATAAATGTTACTTCGCTTATGTCCATTCTAAGAGACTTCTAATGTAGATTGAGCTTGGATCGGGTACGCTCTGCGTATAATAAACAACGGAATAAATAGGAGGGTGCTGAATGTGGTGGATGGGACAGTTAAGAGTAAAATTTCCAGCCAAGCGTCAACTTAAATAAGGCCGCTCAGAGTGAACCTGCCGTTAGTGTGGCTACGACTCCGATCATGATGGCGTGAGTATGGACAACTTAACAACAGGAGATAATTCTGGGCAATTTTTAAAACATTTGGGAAAGCAGTGAGTGAATTTCGCAGATATGTACTAGACTCCCTTGAAATACTCAGTGGCGTTTGACAACGACATTCTACTACAAGCAACAGAGCTGATAGCTAAATCAATATCGTGTAAGTAACTATGCTTCTTGCAACGGAGAGAAACGAGCGTTAATTCTGAGCGAGCGGCGGTAATGGACTATTAAAATTTGAAACAGTTAGTACGTACTCGTACTATGCAGCTTCGAAGATATATTGATTGAAACTTGAAATCAGGCATACGCGACCGGCGGTCTGGCGGGCGCTGATACCAGCCGGTCAATCGCGTACCAACTCACCGGCAACGACCGAATCAATTTCGCTGCTTTGGCTTGGTACTGAGACCATATCGTGCTGTCTAAGTCAGTGGATGTAGGTTTACGTTGTACCTTCTTCGAGCCTTGCAAGTTGTTGTCTGTGAGAAACTGGCGGCGAGATTGTAAAGAAAATCAAGAGAAAATATTCTTAAAACAATATCGTGGTTCCTGAAAGATTTCCGTCGGTTTGATGTGCCATAAAACCGCCAGCTTTGAAGAACGAATTCATCGCGGAACGTCAAGACCGGAGAATATACCCCTGCGTTTGGTAGTGAGCCGATAAAAAAGTCCGTTTCGAGAACTTATTTTAAAAAGATTTCTATCACCATGCCGGGCATGGTACCCGGCCTCGGCTTACTGACGCCAATCGCACATGTAATCTGTGGAGGAGATGGGTCAAAGGAGTGAAATAAAACCAGTAATAATTATCAAAATGTAGAAATGTCATATGTATCATACAAAATATGGCATATTGCTCTGTTTCGAACAAAACTTGTCAATATGGATGCCGTGATCACCAACGAATTAGCGGCTTACAAGTCGTCTGCCTTGTGACTGATCTCTGGAATTCTCCGGCGCAGCATCGTACACAGCAAAACTCCTGGACCCATCATCGTGAAGTGTCATAATAGAAGCCATGTTTCCGCAGCGATAGCAGTAGTTAGGCGCCGACCAGACAGTGACTAGTTGCTCGTCAAACATGTACTTGTAGCCTTCTTGTACCAGTTGATGTGCACGAGCGATAAGGGTAAGTGAATTGACGTGATTAAACTAAGAAGCTATGAGATTAAAGAAGAGGGAGAGGAAGGCGGCAGGGTACAAACCTCTTTTACGACACTCCCCCCAAACAGCCATCCCGCACCCCGCGGACTGACAGCCCAATTGTCGATGTCGTCGGGGTCTGACCACATCAGATCTACCGTACTGGGTAATGAAAAAGGGGACCGATTCCGTGCCTGATGATGCAAGCTTACCGCAGAAAGCGCCTTCATGTGGGATCTCCTGTGCTCGTGAAAGTGTCCTTATAGAATCTAGCGTACGAATATCAGGTGAAAGACCGCCATGGACACAGAGCGTTGTCCCATCGATGATCTACGGAAGACGAGGTGAGCAATCACAGAAAGAGCAGAAAGTTAACTCACTGCAGCTAAATTTAGGAAGTCAAACACCCCGCAACAGGATTTCCAAACGCTGGCGCTTCCGTACTTTTGCTGGCATTCGTCTTGAATTCAATAAGCTTCTTTGGGCGAAACAGCAGCAAATCTGGCACGGACCATAGAATCCATACACCTGGGTAATTTGCCTACTTTCATGGTTTCCCCGAAGCAAAGTAACCCTATCTGGATACCTATTGTGACAGAAACGTTCAGATCCTCGGCTTGTTAGATATCTGATACACGCACCTGGCCTTGAGCGCAAGGAGCAAAGAGACTGTTTCGAGGCTGTAGTGCCCGCGGTCCACAAAATCACCCTGCAGACAAGATCAGCTATGCTTCGTCTACAGAGAGCACGGGACAACCTACGTGCCATGAATATGTAGCTCGTCTGTGGCACCTCGCCGCCCTTCCTCAGCAGCTCTAGCAGATCCCAGAATTGGCCATGAATGTCGCCACAGATTGTCACAGGACTCGATACCGGTTGGATGTTCGATTCTTCAAGGAGGAGATTTCGAACGCGATCACATAGCTTCTTCATGTCTGATTCCTGCAGATGTTGGCATGCGCGCAGCTGCTCGATCCATTTATCTGCGTCGTGTGTGTCAGACATTTATACTGTTCAGACGCCTGGTCCGAATGTGATGTCCGATGCCGATTAAGACCTGCCCAGGAAAACCGTCGTGGATGGTGTAAAATGATTAGATATTGCTGAGGCCGGGGGTACGTGCTGGGTGCAGTGGGTGGAGAGAAGAAAGAGAGTTTGTGCACAATCACGGATTAAAGCGGCCGTGGGAATGTTCTGACGACGCGCCGAGCGATGAGGACACCGCGTGTCCTCATCTTCCCAACGTTCTCCACTTTTTCCTCTTAGACCATTTTTGGTCACGGAAACCGCAACATGCGGCTTCTTACTGGTCTGGTCTCTTTGCTTTCGCTATGTGCGGCAGTCTGGTCAATTCATGAGTCTGACGTCGGCGTCGTGGACTGGCATAAACACCTTGTCGGTGTACCACTATCGGGCATTCCAACAACAGCGCCGTCGTTCTATCGAGCCGGTAATAAGAGCCTCATTCTCACTGCGACGGTCAACAACGTTCTTGCGGCGCTTGAGCCAGCGGATGGCGCGCTTCGTACGTGATTGCCAATAACATATCGGTGTACGTCACTGAACGAAGATCAAGTCTGGCGGTATATATTCGAGCCAGAAGATAGGATAATTGGATATTTCAAAGGAGACAATGGTGCGTATTTCTTCTACTGACTTGAAGCGACGCCTAATTCTACCAGTTGTCGCAACACTTTCCTCGCCTGGTGGCGGGACACTTCGCACATTCGACCCAACCACCGGAGACCTGCTGCTTGAGAAGAGGCTACATGCGCCGAACGAAGGAGCTCTCTCTGAGCCAGCGCACTACGGAAAAGATGTCACTTTCTTGCCAAATTCGAATGATTTATACACAATCACTAATGGATGCACTGTTACGCACATAAACGGGACGACGGGGGAGGTAATCTGGACGCATACATCTGAGGATCGCGGGTGAGTTTCCTTGCATTTTCTCGGTATATCTTGCCAATTTTTCTGCAGTTCCATGGTCGTCAGCTCGAAACTTATCTTGACGAACGGCGCTCTCTACGCGATCGGTGTTGGTCGTTCGGTCGCGTCGTACACTCTCCATGTCATTACCTTTTCTCCGGCGACTGGTGAAGTCATTGCCGACTCGAACATTCCATCCAGCATCATCGACCCCTTGACCGAATTCATTACTCTCTCCTCCGCCGACCCCGAGAAACCTGTCGCACTGTGGCTCGAACAAGGAACACTGCGCCACCTTGCCCTAACGCCTTCCCTGAAAGAAAAACCAAGACTGCTGAAGGGGCTAGGTTTTGCGCAGATTGTTGACATGGGTCTCAGCGGCCACGGGCACGCAGTGGTTGCCCGCAATGATGGGTCAAGTTTCGTGATCAGAATTGACGAAGAAAGCGGGTACCCTAAGTCCGTTTGGGAATATAAGGACTCCGTATGTCTACTACAAATTTAATTGTACGCAACTGACATCGCTTTCAAAGGCCAAAACGGATGCCAACGCAGACTCAATATATGCGGGAGGATTGGATGCTCTTGGACAGCCTTACGTGACCCGCGTCTTCTGGTCGCATCAAATGCAGGTACGTTGTTTGGTAGGAATTATTTTTTCTACTGCTGACTGCCCGAGCAGAAAGGTTCTGCTGACGTATTTGCTGGCCATCTCGCTGAGGGTCAAGGATTGACCAGTTCATATTATTTCCCGTTCGAGACCAACCAAAATGGAGTTATCAGCCATGTATATTCTTTTCGCTCATGCCCCTGAACTGTATTCATTTCATTTTTTTCAATTCAGGTGGCTCTCGACTCCGAAAACCCTTCCGGCTGGAACATCAAATCGCGGTTGGTGGTAACCACCACCACCGGGGCTATTCAGCTATGGGAACAAAGCAGCCTGAAGTGGACAAGAGAAGAATCGCTCGCGCTCACCGCTATTGCTGAGCTTGTCGAGATTCCAGAGAAAATTGCAAGCGAGGCGGGACACGATCTTAACGAAGGGTTCGTAGCACGCCTCACCCGCCACGTCATAGACGCGCAGGTACGTTATATGCATCATCCACAATCTCCTCGTGCTCAGTAAGACACGCGATGTCAGGACTTCCCTCACTACCTTGCCAACTTCGTCAAGCGCTTCATTACTGGCTCTTACGCGACCGCCAGCACTTCTGCTACCCCAAAATCCACAAACTCCTCCGAGGGCATCTCACGCGATGCATTTGGATTCCGCCAGATCATCGTCGCCGCCACAATGCATGGCAAAGTTTTTGGTATCGACTCGAGCAACGGCGAGATCATCTGGAATCGCGTTCTCGGTATGGGATGGGCGGATGGATTTGGCGGGACAATTACGCCTGTGAAATTATTCACGATAAAAACTGTCAGCGATGGCGGCGACCCCGAAGTGGTGCTCATTGGACAACGGCGCGCAAAGAATGTATGTATTGGTTCAGATTGAGCCACAGTGAGAAGCGGGCTGACCGTACGCTGTAGGGACTCCTTGACACCGTCTTGTTCCACGTCAACGCGTTGACTGGATCAGATATCACCGGTGAATCTCCGGACGGTGAGGTATTGGTCGGACACGACATCATTCAAGGCGCGCTTGTTGAAAGCTACCTCCTGAAAACGGAGAAGAGGATCATCGTCCTTTTGGACGAATTCCTGCAGGTACGTGTACACTTGTTAGCATTCGCATGACATGTACCAAGCACCTTCTAGGTTTACATCTACCCAGACACAGATGAGACGCGCGAGGTGTACACCAGCGTCGCCGGCCAGCTCTCCTTCCCCCTCCGCGGGGTCGTTGAAGACCGCCAGCGTATCATCGGGCACAAAATTGGGCCCTCGCTCGACGGCCGGCGGCCGTTGGCCTACGCGACCTGGACGCTCACGCTCCCCGTCGGCGAGCACGTGCAGGCGCTTGTCCCGCAGGCAGCGTCGGGGCCCGTCGCCTCCGTCGGACGCGTGCTCGGGAACCGCACGACGCTGTATAAGTACCTCGACCCGCGGCTATTCACGGCGCTCACGGTGAGCGCGGCACGCGCGATGTGCGGGATCTACGTGCTCGACGCGGCGAAGGGCACCGTGGTGTACCACGCGGAGATCAAGGCGACATCGCGCGGATGCGAGGTTAAGACAGCGCTGGTGGAGAACTGGCTTGTGTACCACTACTATGAGGCCGAGGTCGCCGGGGGGACTGTTGGGGGCACGATGGGGTACCGCATGGTCAGCGTTGAGTTTTATGAGGGAAAGAAAGGCGACGAGAAGACTGAGAGGTAGGCTTCAACTTTTTCTTTCCCCTGCGTAGTTGATTGGCGTGGATGCTGATTGTCTTTCGTGCCTGCAGTTCTGATTTGTCGCCCTACTCTACAGATGCGCTCAATCTCCAGACACTTGAAAAAGCGTATGTATTCCCATATGCGATCACCGCTTTGGCACCAACTTCGACAAAATTCGGGATCACGACCAAGGATCTTATAGGTCCATTGATACACTGTTGTCTCGACTTATGTGGCTGATTTGGTGTTCTAGTGGCTACCGTGAATCACAGGATTCAGTCGTTCCCAAGACGCATATTCGATCCCCGGCGCCCGAATCGTAAAGTTACATCGGAGGAGCAGGAAGAACAGTTGTTCCCTTACGACCCTCTGCTGCCTAATGACCCTCGCCGTGTGCTGTCTCACAACTATGATGTAAGTTTCATGGCCGGTATTGAGTATCCAATACCTGATTATGTTATGGCGCAGGTCGCAAATGTGCAACGCATAATTACCTCACCAGCGCTCCTTGAGTCGACGTCTCTTGTTTTCGCGTATGGACTCGACATGTTCCTCACACGCGTCGCTCCATCGAATACGTTCGACGTCCTGAGCGAGAACTTCAACAAGGCGCAGCTTGTAATCACAATAACAGGGTTGCTTATCGCGATCCTCATCACCCGACCGATGGTGCAGCGCAAGAAGCTGAGGGAGAAGTGGTATAATTAACGGCGACAGTGTAAATATTTATGATACAGTGGATACTGGCTATTAATGCTGGCTGGTTGTTCATCCGGCGAAGGCCTCTCGACGCCGGGTGATTTCGACGCCGGAAGACTCGGCGAAAGTGAGGGCACTGGGCTTTTGCGCCCGGGCTGTTACAGCTTCGATTTTGTCGGATGCAAGGCAGGACGAGCGGACGATATCCATCACGAATTTTTCGAGAGTTAGGTATGATGTCGCTTCTATTTCCTGTCGGGTCGCTGTTATTAGACAGAATATTAAAGGTATAATGGATGCCGACAGACCTGGACCACCTTCGAAACAACTTCCCTATAATTCACTGCACCACTTGCGCCCAATTTCTCGTAGAAAGTGATGTTGATAATGACTCGCTGCTTGCTCTCCCGCTCGGGCAGATTCACACCAATGAGCACGGGCGTGATAATGTCCTCCACGAGCACCTTCTTCTCCGTGACAACGTTCGGTGGCCCCTTCAGCGTCGTCACGTCCATCGAGAACCTACTGGCGAACAGCACCATCTTCGGCACGCTGAGCACCACCCGCACCGCCGCTGCTGCCTCTCCCGCAAGTGCAAACGCCGCGTCACTCACAGCCGCTATGAGCGCGTCAGGACCGTCGAACGCGGGCTGTGAGCTCTCACTTTTCGCGCGGACGAGCTGCGCGACTTCCTTCGCGAGGTGTCCGTAGTGCACCGAGTCGAGGACGTCGTCTGTTCTGCCGGCGGTTTGTAGGAAGTCCGGGTGGAGATGCAGATACACTGAGATGGTGACGGGCTGCGCACGCGCGCGGCCCCAGCAGTCTTCGCCCAGGGTTGCCTCGACGCGGAGGGTGTCGACGAAGACGAGGTCGGTCGTTGTGGGAAGAGTGTTGGGTATCATTCGTCTTTACTTTGTGGGTGACGACTAGAATACTGGGTATATAGACGTCAATGGTGAATAGTGGCGACTAAATGGTGATTCTGGATGAGTTTGCGTTCTGGTTCATCAATCGTTCCCAAATCGTTCCAGGCAAGTTCCAGGCAAGACTTGGGCAAGACGCATTTTTCTAAAAATAGACGATCGTAATCTAATCAGGACGCGATTGGTCACATAACGCGTTACTCCGCGGCGGGGCGCGCGTCGCGTTCGGGTTTTGAGTTCGTTCGTACTTTGTTCCCAAACTTGAAACTTGGAGCATCTAACTGCTATACAATAGAAACCTCTACTCTAAACACATTTTTCTCTGGAAATGAACCCTTTTCTACCGCAAGTACGGGTACCGCCGCTCTCAGCAAACATCGGTCAGGCATGTTATCACTGCTTCAAAGGGAAGAACTTGAATCAAAGCACCTTGCAGAGGTGTTCGGGTTGTTTTCGTGTTTCTTATTGTGGACCAGGTATTATCAATTCTTTATCAAAATTGTAATCTGATCCAACACTGTGGGGTTATGTTGGTTGAAATCTAGCATGTCAAAAGGTGCATATATCTTCAACTTTATGCTAATGCTGGATGCAATGGCTTATTTTCTCCATGCGGAAGGCGAATTGGTCGAGCCATAAAGCGATCTGCAAAGCATTCAAGACGCTCGAGGCAAAGCACGGCGCGAACATAGCTAACTTCTTCGTCGCGGCGGAGCCCGCTCTCGTCGCCGATGAGGCGCATCTCAATAAGACCATCGACACGGTGGCTCAGATGGAAATGACCGTCTTGCTCCGCGAGCTTGGGCGAGAGCTCACATTGATCGAACGAAACATGGTCGGCTGGCAACCACGTTGCCTCGCCTGGTGCGCGTGTTTTCCGGTGATTTGGGGTTCGGCTTTCACTGACCTACAATTGATGTAGCGGACGCTCGGATTTCGTGGCGAGGGTCGAGGGTTCCCAGAAGCAGCAGGATCCTTTAGTCCCTAGCGTCCACCCGTGTCCGAGGTGTGCAATTTCCTTTTGCTGCTCCGAAGCGCACTGGGAGGCCGTGCGGGCGGTGCACCAAGATGTGCCCTGCCAAGATGGTTGGGACGGGCTCACGCAATGTGGCATGAACCAACTCTTCGTTGCGGACGTTAAGCAGGCGCTAGCTATGGCAGAGGGGAACGGCGCGCTCGATTGGGCGCCGGAGCGCACCGTGTCGCAATGGACGTCGTTGCGGGAAACCAACTGGTATGATTCGTTCATGAATGAGATGAAGACGGCAGTTTCTGCCACTGGATACAGCCCACCGGACGCTATATTCAAGCCAATGCTTCGCGGGGCGACTGAGGGTCTTTCTATACCAATGACAATTTTGTGGGGGCTAGAGTTGTTGCACGAGGACTTAGACTGGACGAAAAAAGACACGCTCAACATTCATGCGAGTTTTTTTCCCTTGGGAATTTGTTCTCTAGCTGACTGTTGAAATTTATAGGTTCTTGGAGCGGCACAAATTGAAACTATGACTCATGCTAAGATGTTTGAAGAAATTTTACACCGACTTCCACAGGTCAAGCACTTGAAGGTACGTCGATTGAGTCTTTTTAACAAGTAGATTGACGAAACTTTTGCCAGTTGACAATGTGTGGCCCTGAATTGAATTTCATTAGTGGCGCGAGCTCTCAGTCCTTGCCGATGGAGACTTGCCCGTGCGTTTTTACCATGATCGTCACATCGACTGACATGTCAGCTCACCGATATCGACAGGGAATGCACTAGGAAGAACCGCAAACGGACGCACATCATCGAAAAATAGTACATTTTTCAGCCCTCATCGCTCCAAACGTATTCTAACATTCACGAATAGCACGTATCACCAGTTCATCGCCAAGAGCGGAAATAATTTCGTGAAACCCGACCTTGCCGTCGCTTTCAATTCTGGGTGTTCGCAAGAAAACGTTCAGTCGTGGAAAGAGACGCTCGTGGTTCTCGCGCAACGCAAAATTCCGACGGTGTTCACAGTGCGTATGCAGTTGCCTACTTACGTTACTTATGACCAACACACTTTCCTTCACTCAGGCATACAATAGAGAGGAAGCAATCGCGGAGGCCAAATTGCTCGAAGCCGCAGGCGCGGTCTTGCATCCGGAACTAGGGCCCATCAAAAATCCCTGGGGCAGTCTGATGCCCAAGATGGAGCCTAACAAGGTCACTGGGTTCTACGCCGTCAACGCGTGGCTCGCCGGAGGGTTCAAATGAACCTAATACCGAGTTGAAAACATACCGCGATAAGTAAATTTGAGAAGTGTTTCTAATACTGTACATTATGACTCCGCAATGCATGCCGTATCTTGTTCTGAAACCCTGGTAGGAAAAAAAGAAGACCGCTGCCAACGCGTCGGTGCCTCAGTTATCAGCCCGCTTTTGTGGCCGTGCGAGGACGTCATAAAAGGAGCCTCCTTGAATCCCGGCGATCTCAAGCTCGAGTTTCGAGGGCTGGCGAGATCCGTCGGACGACACCACGGCCCCTGCACCCCAGGGCGATCCTTGATGACACAACCATTTTAAGTTCAGTACAGACGAGACCTCAATTGCGAAGAAGATAGTCACCGCCGTGGACCTCGCTAAGGTTGGACAACTGGCTATACGCATGCGCATAGCCCAGCGGGACGTAGTTGATCCCATGGAACGCGAGCGTCGAGAGCGTATTGAGCACAGTTGTCTCCTGGCCACCGCCGAGGGCGCCGGTCGACACGAAGATGCCCGCGTACTTGCCGGCGAGAGCGCGTGACGCCCAGAGAGAACCGGTCGCGTCCTAGAACGTCTAAAATTATATTATATTCAGATGTGGGTCCGCGAGTGCCCGCGGCGGCATGAAGCGCAAGCACGTTGCGCACCTTGAACTGGGCGGGCATGCTCCCGAATCGCGTGGGGATGCCGAGCAGGAAGCCGTCGTACGCTGTCAGCGTGCTGGGGGTTGCTAATGGGAAGTCGGGCTTTGGGGATCCGTGCATGAGCTTGAGGACGTCTTGGGGGAGCGTCTCGGGGACTCTAGAGTATTTTTAAAATCTTATAAATGGGGTCGGACTCTAAAGGAGTCGAAGAAATGGACCTCACTGGTATATGGTGGCACTACCACCTTTTGTCTCGATCCCTGCCTTGGTTGCTCTGCCGACTGCGTTTGTTTAGAAAAAGACAGGCGTTATTCCGAGATATCTTACGTTGTGTGATGTGGCCGTACATGGAATAGACGATAATTGCGATTCTGGGCGAAGACATCCTTTCTGGAGGTATACTATTTTTGAGGAGGAGTATCGATTAGAGGCCGGAAACTAGAGAAGGTGTTCCTACAACGCCGTTGAATATTTATTCAAATGCCTTTCGATGCATTGTACCACGCTTTATCGCAACATTCTTGAGGACGCAGGTATTTAATTAGTACCTATCCCATGATCCCCATAATAAAGTTCATCATATCTATCAGGTACTTTCATGATATCGAAATCATGATAGAGGCCCAAAAAATTATCTCTTGAGGACCTCGAATAGAAGTTCAGAACAACGAAAAGCCAACTACGAAGAAATCGCTACCTTCTGAATCATCTGATGATGTTTTGATCTGCGCCATCAGCGGAAAGCATTGATCGTTCTGCTCACTGATGCATGCCGCCACGGTCCAAGGACGGGCGGATATGGACCACAAATGGACCACCGTGCAAGAGGCTCTCAAGAGGCTCGCGAATTTTGCCACAAGCAGTAAAATTGTACTCGGTCGAGAAATTTGTCATATGGGTTTTGAATGAGTGCCTCTCGTGGTTCTGATTGGCTAAGTCGAGATGATATGTGATGTCGAAGGAAATGGCACAGGCTGACCAGTGACAGTGACACGGACTGCGGAGCGTGGGCAGACCAATCAACGAGTTGATATCCCGTCCTCGGCGCGGGGCGCTGCATTATGGACGAAACAACGCTCGTGCACGGAATGATGATGAAC
The DNA here is from genome assembly GCA_016801325.1 of Hypholoma fasciculare. Taxonomy (NCBI): domain Eukaryota; kingdom Fungi; phylum Basidiomycota; class Agaricomycetes; order Agaricales; family Strophariaceae; genus Hypholoma; species Hypholoma fasciculare. The sequence continues at coordinate 13,459 of JAEKIV010000515.1, forward strand.
TTGGTATTTGTCCGATCGAGCTCATTCTACGGACCAAGTAATGTTGTATTCGTGAAATGTCATCTGGGGAGAGGCTAAGGTAAGAGCGTAATTTTATCGTAAGAAATTCCAGGCATTAGTGTCCCAGATGGGCTAAGTTGCGGTAAAGTGCGCCGCGCAACTTTTTCCACGTAAGTACAGAAAGTGTAAAAGGCAGAATAGTACAACAATGGCGATGATACAATATAAAAATGGCTGCACGCACCACCCCGGAGCCCACATCCGCGCCCTCGTCAAAAAAGGGAAACGGCAAGAAAAGATGAATGTACAAGCGACCAACTTAAATAATAAGGGTCCCAACAGAGCACTACACCTCGCTGGTGTCCGACTCTCGACTGGCGAGACTGTCCCGTGCGCCCTGCTTTCCTCGTGCGTATGAAACGGTAGGCTCGGGAACCATCAGCACCTCTGCGACGCCCACCTCGAGGTGCGGTAGCTGATGCTCGTCGCTCGAGTGCAGCGGGTGCGCGTGGGGGTGTGCGGCCGTGTTCGTACCGGCGGGCGGCGGGGTCGGCATGGCGATGAGGACGGCGACCTGCATCATGCTGGGCGTCGTGCTGCGCTGGTGCAGCTCGGCCATCGCGTGCCCCACCTCGCGCTGGCCGCCGAGGGGCGCGCTGATGCCTGAGGTCACGGGCGCAGGCAGCGGGGACGTGGGTGGCGGCGTCGGGTTGAGCACGTTCATCGCGCGGGCAAAGAACGCGCGGTGCCGAGGGACACGAGGGAGCTCGTCGGCGGACGGCGAGGCGGACCCTGAGGGGGAGATCGCGGCGGGCGATGCGGCTGTGCCTGAAGTCGGTGCGTCATCGCTCGGCCCACCCCTGCCGCCGCGGACGCTCGTCGTCGATGGGGTTGAGCCCAAGCCGTTGGTGGGCAGGCTGTGCGTGCTGTGCGATGCGGAGATCGCAGGGCTTGTTTCGGCCGGCTTGCTGACATACGTCGCAGAGAACGGTTTGATGGTATCCCAGTCCTTCGAGTGCTCTGCCCGCCAGTGATCGTGGTGCATGCCCTCTCCGCCCGCCGACCGCCACGCAGTGATGCCTCCCTTATCGTCGACATACGCCTCCCATAATACAGGCTTCTTGCTGAGATCAACACGTGCGGGGCGGGTAGGTGGGGAGGGCGGCACCCATGTGCCATTACGGATGGCCTCTTCCACCATCAGTCGGTGCCGCCGGCGTAGGATAAATGAACGAATGACGATGGCTGCCGATACGGAGAGCAGCAGGACCAGCGTCGCTAGAAATGTGTACACTGCGCCAAGTGTTAAGACACAAACCCGCACTGGTGTGAAAGGACGTACGATAAAGCGATGCCGAGGTAGCAATGGATGAGCCACCATTCTGCGGAGGAGAAGGGCTGGAAGAGGGTGGTGGCTGCGGCGACATCGTAGTAGTCGACATCACGACCGTGGAACTACTGCTTGACGTCGACGACAGAGTCGAGGACGAATTGAGAGAGGTCATTCCACCCAGCTATCGAGAAAGTCACAAAGCTGAAGTAGGGCAGATGGGTGAGCCTCCGGGAGAAAGCTTCCACGGTGCAGTGAAAAGCTATTGGTCAGATTTTGATTGTCTGAGAATGAATGGAGGGAAGGGGCTGTTCTAGTTCGGCGTGGGTTTGTTTTATCCTAAAACGTCCTCGAGAGGCGATTAAAATTAGTGCGTCGGTAAAAAATGCGCTAATTGTGGATGCGTAGTCCTGGTTATTTACAGCGTGGGTTGCACACCGTTACGCAGAGTGGAATTTCGTAGACCCGGATAGATGTCGTTATGTATAAGCGTTGCCTAGGCGTGTATAGTGAGTGGGTCCCACTGTCTCCTCGTGCGCTTCAATGAATTGCTGCGGTTTTTGAAAACGTGTGGAGTGAGGAAGTGGCGGAATAGAGGTTTATTCTTAGATGGAACTGGAAATGTCAGTCAGGTGTCGGAATCACAACAGTACAGCAGTAGAACGTACTCTGAATGTTATATCAACGCAGTCCGGGGTGTCCTTCTAACTTCTTATACGGCGGCTAGGTTCCCCTCGTTATTCAGGTGCGGCGGTACGTGATAGTCGTCAAGCGTTGTTGGTCGGAGATGAGGGCTTGAACGGAGACCAAGGGTATCTGAAAAGATGCCCAAGATATCAATCAGATGGCCTGTTCGACAGTGATTATGGCAGTGAGTGACACACTTTCGTCCTAAATCTTCTAAGGGACTAGATATTCCGATGGACGAGATATACGTGGTTTTATTCGGCAGTCGTGCGGGGTATGTCGAGGCAGGTCACCAATCGCGTGTCTATTTTGGTGAATTGGCCGTCAAGCCGTCCGTGAGGCGAGAATACCAGTTGCTGCTTGGTTGCTGCGGACGTTCGCAATGGTCTTATAAGTAGATGGGAGCTGCCACAGGAATGATACGGGTCAATTGATACCTGCTTTAATCGACGCATGATGATAGCAACGCACTGCAACTATTCCAATTGTCCCAGACTTTCTCGTGATCCTGTTTGACGCACACGACAATTGCAAGCAAGCAACTTGCAAACCAGCGTCGGTCTACTGAGCCCTACGGTGGAGAAGATACAGCCCAGTTGACGCCGTCGGTAGTGAGGGGGTCCAGAAAGAATTAGTCAACGACAATAGCGTACTATATAGCGCATGATATAGTTGAGGTTGAGTTCGGAGTTCGGCATGTCATCATGATGCTGATGTAACTCATCCCGTGACGAACTCGGGGAGCTGACAATTATCCCAGCATTTACCCTTCTCTTTGCACCCTTATCTCCTCGAACTGGTATCGTTCTAACTGTGGCCATATGGTATAGCACAGCCTACAACACAGCCTCTTCAATGTCAAGCAATTGACCGCAACACTCACTGCTCAGCGAGCAACAAAATCATCACAAATTTGAATAAGCTTCAAGGTTTTATCACTTTCAACAACTTGAAAGCACCAATTACATCGTCAGGCGAATGGAGCTGACGGACCTCGCAAATAACTGGGTTTCTGCTTTCTCATATCTCAAACGGGCTATAAGGCATGCATGACCAGCGTATAATGGACGTTTCACAGGCGCCTACCTTCTCGGGCTTAACCTCGCGTTATTCATTTTCCGTAGCTCGGCGACGGAGCTAATCGGGATAATCAACGCTGTCTATTCTCCTCCCGCTACTATCAATTCGGCATTGTCTAGGATTGTCTCCCTTGTGACTGTCCGACTTTGCCCACTTTCGTAGGGTCTAATTCGATTCACCTTCAGATCAGGACGGGTGCATGCTTCCCTATCTTGTAAGGAAACACTTCTCTGACGCAGCCGGCGTGTTCTTGCACATACCGGATGACGTGCGTGAGCACGGCGGGCACAATTTACGCACCAGTCTATCGAGGTCAGCACGGCTGGGTGCAGCGCTGAAACGAACGTCGCGTCCTACGACGGTCGCGGCGGACACACCACGCCGCGCAAACTGCCAATGTCCGCGCTACCGCATAGTTGACCTCTGCGCGCAGGACGCACGATGCCCTGTCTCTGCAATTGAGCGTGCTGAAAGCCAGCTGGGTAATCGATGCGCGCGCACGGTCTGCGGCATTGCAAGCGGGAAGGTTTTCTCACCTCCATTCTTTGTGACGCCTGTGCGTTCCTGAAGCGCGCTCTCGACGCGTCCTGGTTCTTTGGCTCGCCCTGGTACAGTACTGTGCGCGGTCGATGTCTAAGAATGCAGCCTGGCCTCAGAACAGTTTAATTCAAGGAAACATTGGTTTAGAGGCTTTCAGAGAAGTGTCAATCGGCCCACGGACTAATTCACGCGTACGTGATTGATTATCTTTCTAAAAATACCTGGAATTAACTTCACTCGTTTTTGTTATTGATATAGCGGTGGATAGCGGTGCGAGGTGTTGGCTATTGGGATCAGCGACTATCCAAGGCATGCGCGTCTCTGCTTGGGGCGGAAAGGACCTGAGGCCATCGACAATAAATCCAAACTTGGTGTTCTATCTAATCAACTCCCAGCCCAGGATAGCTCAAAGTCGTGGGGCCAGCATGATGCGAATGGTATACTTCGGACAAAAAATAGACTCGAGCTCTCATATAATGGGCGAGTAATCGGCATCCGACCCAGTCTCATGCCTCGTTCACTATGACATTTCTGTTACCTGTACTTTTGAACCTCTCCGTGGCTATGGGAGCCTATATTGCGGGCACGCCTCCGCAGCCATCGCCGCCGAAGGAGCGACAAAAAATGGCAGATCATACTACGCTCAACGCCATTTGTCTGTGGGTCTATAAAGTGAGCGGTGCATGCCATCGCAGAAACTCGGTTGATCATTCTGCTCTATTTTTGTCAAGTACGCCTGCTGGGCGCATGCCGTGATTGAGATAACGCTCCTCGTCGCATCTACGCTTTTTCAGCAGTATCCCGACTCCAAGCTTGCTATCCAAGCAAACTACATTCTTCAGGATTCATTTCTCCAGCGTAATCTCACGATCACGAAGCGGTCCATCTCATACCCACCACTGCGCGTATTTGCAGCACTCCTTGCCCTTGGGGCGAACTGGACGCGCTACCTGTGCTACCGCGAACTCGGGCGGCAGTACACATTCCAGGTCGCCATCATCAAAGACCACAAGCTCGTCACGACGGGGCCATATTCGATCGTGCGCCACCCCTCTTACGCGGCGGCGTTCCTCAAGTACATGTCCAACTTCCTGTGGCACGCTTCCCCGGGGGCATGGCTGTGGGAGAGCAGGTTTTACGAAACGAAGATATCCTGGCTCTTCCTCGCTCCGTCGTTTATGATGTTCTGCATTTTCATGCAGATAATCATGACGCGACCGCAGAAGGAGGATGAATTGCTGAAAAAGGAATTTGGGAAGAAGTGGGAAGAATGGGCAGAGGCGGTACCGTATAGGCTTATTCCTGGCATTTATTGATTTTCGCGTGTAATCTAGTGTAATCAATTTGAATGCTCGTCACTTGCAACCCCCCCCCCGCCCCCCGTCAAGCGATGCGGAAACACTGCGGCATGGACGTCTCCTGGAGCATCACTTGCTGTCGTTCCAAATTCTCGCGTACGTGATTGGTTATCTCTCCAAAAATACCAGGTCATTCACCATCCATGATATTTATATACGGACGGATAGCGGGAAAAGGCGAGTTTTATTTGGCTGTTGGTAATGGTATCAGCGACTTTCCGAGGCACGCGCGACTCTGCCACCGTCTCGTGGGGCGGAAAGGAGGCTAAAGCCATCGACTGTAAGTCCAAGCTTGGGGTTCTATCTGATCAAATCTCATCCCAGGATAGCTCAAAGTCTTAGAGGCCGGCATGATGCAAACTATATACTTCCGGCAAAAATAGACTCATGCAGCATGCTCTCATATAATGGGCGAGCAATCGCCATCCAACCCCGTTTCATGCTTTGTGCACTATGGCATTTGTGTTACCTGTACTTTTGAACCTGTCCGTGGCTATGGGGGCTTATCTCGCGGGCACGCCTCCCCAACCGTCCCCGCCGAAGGAGCGACAAAAAGTAGCAGATTACAATGTAATTCATACCATTGGTCTCTCGGTTTATAAAGTGAGTAGTCCATGCAGTCACAGAAATCTGGCTAATCCTGCTTTATTTTATTTTATTCAAGTACGCCTGCTGGGCGCACGCCGTGATCGAGATAACTCTTGTCGTTTCACCTGCACTTTTTCAACAGTATCCCCACTCCGAGCTTGCTATCCAAGCAAACTACATCCTTCGGGATTCGTTTCTTCGGCGTAATCTCACGAACCAATCTATCTCATACCCACCACTGCGCGTATTCGCGGCACTCCTTGCCCTTGGAGCGAACTGGACACGCTACCTGTGCTATCGCGAACTCGGCCGGCAGTACACATTCCAAGTTGCCATTATCAAAGATCACAAGCTCATCACGACGGGGCCATATTCGATCGTGCGCCACCCTTCCTATGCAGCGGCATTCCTCAAGTACATATCCAATTTCATGTGGCACGCTTCCCCCGGAGCATGGCTGTGGGAGAGCAGGTTTTACGAAACGAAGATATCCTGGCTCTTCCTCGCTCCGTCGCTTCTGATGTTCTACTTGTTCGTGCAGATAATCATGACGCGACCGCAGAAGGAGGATGAATTGCTGAAGAAGGAATTTGGAAAGAAATGGGAAGAATGGGCAGAGGCGGTACCGTATAGGCTTATTCCTGGCGTTTATTGATTTTTGGTTTTTTGTGTAATCTAGTGTAATTGATTGAATGATCGAGGGCTCAAATCATCGAGTTGAAATACAAGGCTTGCGAGGTAGAGAACTCAGTCTAGCTTTAAGGAATTTGGAACACGTTTCGCTCGTCGCCTAGCACGAATCCTTCCCAGTTACACAATTGCATTCCTCTGGCGCTACTTCGGCTCGTGAACAATATCCAGTGGAAAAATCTATGATGCGTGTACCGCTATTTCTGACACGGCGCATCTGAGGAATGAGAATCCAATATCCGGTGCTTATTACAGATATACGACTTGTATATGATTATCTTCCTAATAGTACTAGGTTTATTATAGTGACAGATAGAGGCAACTGGATAAACATGATTACTCATTAATCACTGATAGTGTAGCTCGCTCAGGTGGAGTGTGCGACTCAACTCCAGCGTCCTGGCTCCAAAAGGGCTTAACTATGAAATTTAAGCCTGTAGACATCCATGATATTGTTCTATCTAATCAAAATGACATCCTATGGCAGCTCCAAATCGTGTAACCCGAGGGCTTTCAGGCTAAATATGGATTTCATTCATATAATGGCCGAGAAATCGATACCCGACGGTATCTCATGTTTCCGAGATCTTCGCCATGGCATTTTTTATTCCTGTGCTTTTGAACCTCTCTGTGGCAATTGGAACGCATGTCGCCATCACGCCTCCCCAGCCACCTCCGCCCAAGGAACGACAGAAAGCAGCTGATTTCACGATAATCACCACTTCTAGTATCCTAATCTACAAAGTGAGAAGAGGTCTATGCAATTGCAGAATATCAGCTGATCCTGCGTTATCTTCGTTAAGTATTCCTGTTGGGCGCACGCCGTGATCGAGATATGTCTCCTTGTCGCGTCGGCGTTGGTTCAACAATATCCGAACTCAGAGCTTGCGATCCGAGCGAACCATTTCCTTCTAAATTCATTTCCCTTGGGTAGGCGCCCAAATCAGACCATCTCCTACCCACCACTGCGCGTGTTTGGCGCGCTCCTTGCCCTTGCGGCAAATTGGACGCGCTACTTATGTTTCCGAGAGCTCGGGCGGCAATTCACATTCCACGTCGCGATCGTAAAGGACCACAAGCTTATTACGACGGGCCCGTACTCGATTGTTCGCCACCCCGCTTACACGTCTTCATGTCTCAAGCATTTAGGCAATTTTTTGTGGCACTGCACCGCTGGAGCATGGCTGGTGGAGAGCAAATTTTATGAGTGGACGTTGGCCTGGCTCTTTATCTTCCCATCATTTCTCATGTTTTCCTTCTTCATGGGCATGGTGATGACACGACCACAGAACGAGGACGAACTGTTGAGGAAAGAATTTGGGAAGAAATGGGACCAGTGGGCTGAGGTGGTACGGTATCGGCTTATTCCTGGCGTGTATTGATTACAGTTAGTTTTTTGAGGTCTAAATAGCTGATATAAGCTTGCTCCGGCACTCAAACTGCAAGCCGTAGGATAGGTTCCTGAGAAATTTACTTTAAATACATTTCAGAGATTCAAGATCATCCATCCGTCACGGGGCAGTTTTCTTCTCAGGTTCCCAGCTTCTGCTTTTTTTTTGAGCGCGCTTTCTCCGCTGCAGCCGACACCTATGACCATGTCACCAGCTTTCTTATAATTAGTACATTACTGGCATAGTGGTATTTCCTCAAGCAATTAGACGCAGTGACAAGTCCATCAAAACGAGCCGCCACAGTGAATGGTGCAAATCCGTCTACGTTGCGCCTACACGAACAAAGTTCTGACGGCCCTTTAGAATTGCTCACGTTTACCCGCGGGTTAGCTGCTACTGCAAGATGCATCTCTATTTATTCTGAATTTTGTTGTTAAACCACAATTCTGATGCAGTGTTCCGATGTCAGGATGTTGGTGCAAAATAGTATGCCACACAACCCAACAAGGAAGACAAATTTCTGAGAAAGGAATACGGCGATGCCTGAAATGATTCCACCATTTCTGGTGTTTGTTAGTCACAATTAATTTGGACCGACGCTTAAGCAAATTACCTCTAATCACGCCTGTGAAAATTATAACTTATATCCGGGCTGAATTGACAAAACTCAGACTTGTTTCCCCGCAGAGATAAGATGATACGTAATAAATTGGCAACTTTTTATAGCTCATATGCCGTGATGGCTAATCGAAATCCTACGCATGCTCTCCAACTTGATGAGTCTGGGAAAGCTGACGAATCCACCTTGGGGAATACTTAAATTCCCATCAGCCTACTACCTTCCTTTCCTTCCATCAACGCTTTCGACAATCGCCATTTCTAAGAAAAGAGGTTGTCTGTGATCTCCCACCTTGTGTTGAACCATGCCACTCCCGTTTCTTCATATTTTCATATTATCCATTGCTTTCGGATCACACCTATGCGTAACACCTCCGGCTGCGGACGCGCCAAAGGAGCAGCGCAAATCTGCCGATCACAAATTTCTTTTGGAAATTAATACACATATTTATAAAGTGAGTCCGGAATGCTGCATATTAGCATGGAATTATCCTCGAACTTAGTGCTATTATCAAGTATCTCTGCTGGGCACACGCTTTTTCTGAGATGTACCTCATCACCGTACCTGCATTTGTAGAACAATACCGAGGATCAAACTTCCCCCGCCACATCAATGATATTCTGCTTCCAAAAATTCTATTCGGCCCTCCCCTTGATCCTACATCTATCGCTTTCCCGCCATTACGAATATTGGGCGGAGTTCTCGTACTGGGAGGTGGTATTATCCGTTGGCTCTGCTATCGCGAGCTCGGGAAACAATTCACGTTCCATGTTGCCATTCTGAAGGACCACAAACTCATTACGACGGGGCCATATTCAATCGTGCGCCATCCCGGCTATGCAGGGGCAATCATTCTATATTTAGGTTCACTCTTGTGGCACAGCTCGCCAGGCGCGTGGCTCCGCGAGAGTAGGATCTGCGAGACGAAACTCTTCTTGCTTGTTATTCTGCCTGTGTTTATCATGTATTGCACCGTGGTCATAATGGTTCCGGGTCGGATGAACATGGAAGATGAATTTCTGAGGAAAGAGTTCGGAAGCAAGTGGAATGCATGGGCGAAATCCGTCCCGTTCCGTCTCATCCCGGGAGTGTATTGATGATAGCATCTTTTTACGTCGGATGAAGTTGCGTATGTAAAACTTATTGTGTTTTCTTGTGAAGAAATTGGTTTGCTATATTTTCCCCAAAATAGGTCATACTTCCGCGAGTGGACCTTTGGCACCAGGTTACTCATGGTTTGAGAAAATGGCATCCGCTATTAGTTACTGCGAGCTTGAGAGACATTTTATATTCCGAGCTCCTGCATAAGCAAGCATTCATTACGAGCGGCCCGTAATCACTCTGACTCAGCCTGCAGAGGGACTCAATGATAATTGCCGGGCTACATTCAACAAACCCAGGCTTATTCAACTACCCAGGGATTAAATGTAAAAGCTTACGTTGCATTTTCTTTTCTTTCACGCACATCCCGCCACAAGTCCTCTATGGGTGCCCGTTTGCACATTTATTATCCGCGTGTAGTTGTTATATTTTGAAGAATTTCAATGATAAAATTAGTGCCGCAC
>JAEKIV010000516.1:0-25519 GCA_016801325.1 Hypholoma fasciculare
TGAAATTACAGTTTATATATTAGAATAAGCTATTAAATACGCATACATCCCATTTACGACGGGATTAAAGCCCAAAGTTGGGGTGAAGGACGTGATTGAGGCCATTCCAAAAATGGAAATGACGTACGTTCGGGGCTTTAAAAAAATTCGCACATTCCCATTATTCCCTGAAAGCGCTGTAATCAAGAGTTACATAACGTTATAGCAGCGAGGCGGGCTCCAAGCGGACTCGGAGGAACGGCGCAAGCCGACAGGACGGAAGTCCGGCCCCGGTATTTTTAGAACAGAACAACGCAAAAAAATTATCTGCGGATCCGGAAGGGCATGGAGTTCAATTTTGCATCATTGAAGATGCCCTCCACAAAGAGAACACTCCCTCTGAGTGGACCACCAATCGATCCATACCTGACACACAAATTTGGAGGCGAAACATAAATATCTGAATGTTGTCTTTGTTATGTTAACATCACACGAGTAGAAAAGAGTTGGAGAAGAGCGCTCTGCAAGATTCTTGGGCTGAAGTAAAAATTTTCGGAGTGTTTTGCCTCCACACGCAGTATGTATATTCACAGACGCTGCAAATTCGTTGAGTATTCCTGATTGTCGCTTATTCACGGAATACCAGCTGACGGCGGTACCGGCTATCACCGAAGCCGAATTCCCATACATCAATGACAGCCTGACTCTCTTCCTTACCGCCACTGACTCTAGGTCAAGTTCACTCGCCGTCGTAGATTTCCTGCACTGATCTACTATGTAATAATTCCGCATATTTTCTTTCGTATCCACGACTTCTCGGTGATCACTCCGCGTTGGTTGAATTCCCATGGATGCTCTATCGTCAGTTGCCACTCACCATATCTCATAGTTTTCAATAAATGTGCCCACGCAGGGAATCATGACATGTCATTACACCTACCGCAAGATATACACGTTGAGCGCGACAGAAGAAACACCGGGACCAGAGATCCAAAGAAACGCGCCGCGTGCGCAGAAGAGAACAACATTGCAATACACACGAATCGCAGCCTGCTGATGTACAATTGGACTCCATCCGCGCAGGCGATGTGTACCAGTGGTCCATGACAAGAAAACGATTGGAATTTGAGTGGAGGGAGCGCATATACGAGTACACATATGATAGAGGCACGCAAGAATCACTCGCGCCGGAGATCCGTGAAGCACAGCGCACGCGCGTAAGCGGAAAACTACGACGCAGTGATTACAGTAGGTAGATCGTAATTGCGAGCGTGGGCGAGGCTACACTCGCCAACCGTAACCCACGGATCTGCTGTTAAGAATTATCTGCGCAGACGACGCATGAATGTGGTCTAGGAAAATACAACGATGTCATGGAGTAAGCACATCTGGCCGGGGTATACGTGCGATGGACTATGTGTGTTCAAGCCATGCGTCGTAAGCACGTGTGGACGGGACCCAGAAGAGTTTCAGAGCTAGGTACGCACCCCTGCGTGCCAGGGCACGCCGGGAGCATTTCCCAGCGGGAGAAAATCGGACCTCGTCCAGACGGCGACGGGCGATGGAATGGATTATAAAGCGTGGTCGGCGCGCGTTGTGCGAATATACACAGAAATGAGCGGTGTGGAGATGGTGGCGATGGTGGCGATGAAGAAGAGTAAAAAAAAGACGCGGAGAGCTGAGTGCGCATCTAAGGGTAAGCAGGCGCGGTGGTGTTGAAGCACGACTATGAATGATCTGTAGACATTATATCCGTAAGCGGTGGAGACCTGAGGAGTGCATCGCAGGCGGACAGCCTGTCAGAAGTACAGGTTAAAGCATGATGCGCGCATATGTGCCAGTGCATCAAGGCGCCCAGCCCTGCTTATATGACGTCGACGGCTGTCCGCGCCCGGGAGACGCACGATCCACAGCAAGAGAGTGACTATCGAGGCGGTGTTTTTGGAAGATGGTGCTGTGGCGTTAGTCCCTGTGACTTGTCTACGCGCTAAGAAGAAAGGAGAGGAGGGAGTGGAGAGGAGGGAGGGGACGATGATCGATGATCGCGAGCCAGGGAAGAATGACGCAGGCTGTCATTGAACTGCACAGAGATAGGCGAACGCATACACATCGTTCTTTCCTGATGTACGCAGGTGCGGCGATAGATGCGATGTCGAGCACAATGAGATCAGCCTGCGACTTCTGGGAGCCGCGGTCTGCGGGCAATGGTGGGAGATGGTAAGGCGATGCGGCCGATGCAACGTTATCGAGTTTCAATTGGTAGATTTAGGCTCATATGTGGGTACTATATACTGGATGGGTGAGGTCATCAGGTGCCTACGTCAGCGTTAGACTTGTAGAAGTGGTGTTGTAGAGTACTTACAGTCTACGCGCCGAGATGGGTGTTCTTATGTTCCGGTCCGGTACACGCAGCGGCTGGGTGAAGTAAAGCCCAGGAGAACGCGATGTTTGTGGATGAGAGGGATGCCTATTGGGACGTTTTGGAAATGCGGTCATAGGAGGCTGTGGGCAAGAAGCAGCGAGAGACGGCGAGCTCGCGAAATGAGAGCGTGTGAAGCGACGGGCACAAGGCCCGGTTATTTTTAGCGTACATGTGGAGACCCGGAGATTACTGTGTCGCGAGAGCAAAGAAAAGGAAAGTAATGTATCGACGAAGCAACTGTTTGGATAACGGATATCTAGTGTCTCTGGCTAGGACGTATTTTAACGCAGTGTTCAGAGAACCTGATGTGATTCACGAGTACGTACACTAAATTTATGCTATTGATAACGGCCAACGACAAGCGTGAATGAAGAAAGTTCTGTCAGTCAATAAAATTCAACTGCTGACAAGTAACGTCGACACTATTGGAACATGCGTGAGCAGGTGGATAAAAATAGGCGTACCGTGCAAAGCTGCTTGCATGCGAGAGCTTTGTGAGGGTTGACTGGTATACATATGTACCGGAGGTCCTCCTCTATTTATTATGATTTCTACTATCAACATAGTCACAGTTCACTGTACCCAGATACTGTCCAACACTGTCTCTATTGGAAACTTTTATTCTCTCCTCTCATCCACTGCTGCATTTTATCTTCAGCGCTGTGTAGTAGAGATGAGGCGAATTGAAATTTCCTGGTCCGATGACATTGGGCTCTGCCTAATATATAGCTATAGCGAAGATCTTGCGAAGATACCCCTGACATGGACACACTTTAGAACATGACTGGGTTTAACTTGCCCTAGTATTAGGAAGAACTTCAAGAATACAACTACTCCGGACCCATTTGATGCGAACCTGTTTCCAAAATTTGATTTAAATGGTGTCATTTAGAAGCTCTTGCCAACTGATACAAAAGATGGCTTTCATTTCAACACGCTAGACTTATATACAAATCTTTCCCCACTATTCCTTTTCCGTAATACTAGGGACTTTATTCAAAGACTTTTGTATCCAGATACGAGAAGTATTCGAATAGGGTAACATTTAAATAACACAAATATATGTATTTAAACAAAAATGCCCAACTCTTCGAAGAGAAAACACTATTTAAAGACATTATTTAAAGATAAACTATCCAGTCTTCGAAGAGAATGCACTAATTAAAGACTGTATTTGAATACTAATTGGCTTTAATCAGTATTCGAAGAGTCATCGCACGCTATTTGATTAGTAGCCCAAGTACTTATTTGAATAAGAGTCTTCGAATTATACCAAAGGCGCACCAAGCAAATTTAAATACATAAAGTCAACTATTTGAAGAAACTATTTGAAGATGTTCTTCTTCGAATAGTTGGTAGGCTATTTGAAGACTGTCCCAGCCAGTCTTTAAATACAGGTATATACTATATTTGAAGAGTCCATACGTCAGCCATTTAAACAGGTAAATCAGTATTCAAAGAATTCGCGGTATTCAAAGCCTGCTCGCCATTCAAAGACCCTGCACCCTTCTCCGTGCCGTTGGTGTTGCCCGACGTTTCGGCTTCATCTTCACTCTCGTAATCTGATTTTTCGTAAAAAGGTATCAAGCGACCTGTTCTGGTGTGTCGCCAAGCATTGGCCTTGACTTTCTTCCTCTTCTTCGGCGGGTTGGTTGGTTCAGGCTCCGCGATAGATTTAGGATCGCGCGCCCGTAAGTTTCTCCGGACTGCGGGCTCAGTCAGCGCTTGACGTTTTCTCTTTTTCGCGGTTGGAAGCGCCGGAATCGCTGCTGTGCCAGCAAGAGGTGCCTGCGTTTCCGTAGCATTCGCATTTGGAATCTCCGCGGCAGGTTTGGGACGTCGTCCCCTGGGCCGTTTCGCTGCGGTTGCAGTTGTGGTGACCAGCGGCGCCGAGGTTCCCATCGGTATGAATGATGCAGCTGGGACGGACGCCGTCGCGGGGGCGGAAGATGCTGGCAATGACTGGCTGGTAGTGGCTGGGACTGGTGTCATCGCGGTGGCAGAGGATGCTGGCGTCGACTGGGTGGCAGCAGCAGCCGACATGGACAGCGTCGAGACTGGATCTGCAGAGGACTTTGCACAAGCTACAGCCATAGTAGACACAGGTGCGGGGGTTTCAGCTATAGTCCCGCGATCGTTGGCTGTAGTAGACGCGGGAACTGAAGTCATGACTGGTGTCGCAGACTGAGATGTAGTAGTTCTGGGAATGGCAGTTGAAGGTTTCGCCGGCGTTGGCTCCGCACGCAACTTATTCGAGGGATGCAAGTGACGCCCTTTCTTCTTAGTCGACTTCCCGGCCCGAGAATCAGTGTCGCTCTCGCTGTCGCTGTCGGCGCTGGTGTCATCTCCGCTGGTGTCATCTCCGCTGGCGTCATCTCCGCTGGCACCACTTCCAAGTTCACTGCGAGGGTAGAAATGAAACGGTGTTCCTTTCTTCTGTTGCTCTCGAAGATATTTGATGAGCATATACATTTCTATGACGTCTTCAACCAATTCGCGGGCAGGCTTCAGAATGGACGGTAACTTGAATGTTTTGGTGTCGTAATATATTTGAGGTTCAGTGGCGATCAATGACCATAAGATCCGGTCGTGTGGACTAGCTGGCGAAGATTTTTCTACCAGGGAACATTTAATAAGACAGTCAAGATCTTTGTCAATGACGTTACTCACTCCATAGCGCAGCAATGTATTCCTCAACGACGAGAGCAACCTCAGTGGGGTTTGAAGACTTGGTATCGATTTCAGGAAGCAATGGCATGCCATCTTTCCCTTTGCGAATTGAGGTCGCCTTGACCGGGGAAGGGACTAAGCAAAAGGTATTGTGAGCAACAGCATACTGAAAGCAGTATTGACCAGACGTACTTGGCAGTACCTGATCAGCATGACGTTCCCATTGCGCATGCCACTCGTCGTTATCGTTCATTTCCACGTTGATTCTCTTGCCGGTGGTAACATCAGCGCCTGCGAAGAGACTATCGAGTTCATTAGAAAAGACGAACAAAGATGCTCCAGAAGGCTTACCAGCCACTTTCAAGTTCGCCCACGTCATTACGATAGGCGAAATGGAGCGCCAGTATCGCAGTTCCAAGACGGCCGCGCGAGCATATGGTTTGAAGTGCATCACTGATAAGCAATGGAAAGCCTTCCCGGTTGCTAGCCAAGTTTCAGTGAGGTCGCGCGAAGAAAAGACAAGGCGACTTACCGCTCGACATCCTCACTTAGCGTGTGAGCGCGATCTTTCCACTCGTTCTTCTCTGCGCTCGTCATACCGTTCCAGAATTCTGACAACGCCATATTCCTTGCGGCACCCTTGGGAAAGTTGTCACCTCTTTCCTCCACAATTTCCTCCGCCCTCTCCTTGAGCGACTCCCGATTCTCTTGGGCGTATAGTTCCTTCGGAGAAAGATCACCAGAGAAGATCGCGAGGCTGCGTAGGACCTTATCCACGGTGAGCTTGTCATCCACCAAACATGAGGTTCCCCCCATATCTGACTGCACAGTAGTCGATCCTTTCGCAACGAATCGGTTATAATAATTGGTAAACCACGCAGTGATAGCCTATCGTCCGACTGGTTAGTAAATGTATATGCCTTGCTTTGGACAACTTACAGAGCGCCATTCGCCCGGGGTGTGTTTGGAAAAGTTGAGGGTCTTGAACTCAGGTCGCTGGAGGATGTCGGTGGCTTTGCTCTTCTTCCATGCAGTTACGTGCGAGTTGTTCTTCAAAGAGCGCCCCTTGGCGATTGTGCCGATGTTCAGCTCAAGATCGCGGCCGTATCGATAAAGAATCTGCTCCTGCTCGATGGTGAAAGGAAATTTTGATGCTTTCATGCCTCGTTTATCGGGCCGCCAGCGCGTTTTGTCGGGATCATCTTGTTTCTGAGGCATTGGGGGCAGAAGTTCGAAAGGGGGATGCACAAGACACGGCACGACAATACTTAAGCACAATAAAATCGGCCTCCATTCAACACAACAACGCCTTACAATCGGTGGCCGGTGATAATCGAGTCGGCCATTAATGACACAAGCGCGGGCCCAAGCACTAAATTATTTGAGAACTTGCGAATGGCCGATTCTGTCGGGTGGCATTCCAAGCGCCTGCTTCATGCGGGGGCCCAAGCACTGAATTATTCGAGAACTTGCGAATGGCCAATTGTGTCGAGTGGCATTCCAAGCGTGCGCTTCCAATCCCGCAGTGGGCCAACCATCCCACTCTATACGCCTGCGATCGGCCAGTCCTGCATGATGGCCAAGGCACAAAGCGCATCAAAGCAACGTACCGTGTCTTTAAATATTAGGCTCAATCGAAAACCACATCTCCTCACTTGAATCATGCCCATAAGCCCCGCTGAAAGTTATCTCTCCGCCATCGCACCTCCTGCCGAGCTCCCCCCATGCGTCCATGGGTCTGAGCACTCCTTCAGAGTAATCATGGGTTCCAAAGAGTCGAACTGGCATGAAATTGGAAGACGTTATTCCTATGTACGTATCTTGTGTCATTCGAGATCGCGAAACTCATGCCGTATACAGTGTCATGGCGGAGCGAATAAGCGATGTGCCGTTAGCGACAAGGGTCCCATACTCAGTATCGCTGTACGAGAACTGCTGCGCAAGAAGCTCGACAACTTCAGAGCACAGCTGAAGGCTGACAAGCAGGAGGTCCGAGCACTTGGTTCCGCAGAAAGACACGTGGCTCCGAAACGCAAGAGTAAT
This sequence comes from Hypholoma fasciculare, assembly GCA_016801325.1. Lineage (NCBI taxonomy): Eukaryota > Fungi > Basidiomycota > Agaricomycetes > Agaricales > Strophariaceae > Hypholoma > Hypholoma fasciculare. Next base: position 7,115 of record JAEKIV010000516.1, read on the forward strand.
GCCCAGTTGTTCTCCGATGAACCTTTCAACGATGACGACGCGGGTAAGAGAATATCATCCTTCTAATAACAGCAATGACTTACTTGTTGAATAGCCGACGGAAACAAGCCGCCGTCGAACGATACTGTACAGATCTATATGTACTTTGGGGTAAGCCGCGTGGCTTGAACTTTGGAAACTTACACTTACCTGTATCTATAGGATAATACCGTGCTCGTCCACGAAGGGGGGGTCACCAACGGGATGTATTGTTTTCAAGAGGATATTCGATTCTGCGAATACAGCAGCTGGCCCGAGACACGTTGGTTGATGTTCGATGTCATTCAGAACTTATGGATTGACATACCGACTCTTGCGACGATCAAAGTGGGATCTGGGCCTCTGCTCACTCGCCGTTACGACCCCGATGCTGATTTATCAACCTACGAGGGTTTAGACTCTCTGGTTGCCAAGGCACAGGACACTTACGAGGCCACAATCGAGAATCCCCGTGTCCCTGCCCGCTCTAGATCGATTTCCCCAGTGCCAAGTTCTTCGCAGACACTCCCCGGATCGTCCTCGCCAGCCTCGGGTCCTTCTCACCGTCGTAAGCGCGCTCGTATTTACTGACATGGATTCTGTGTTGAGAAACTAGTAGGTAGTCTAGATTAGTGTACCTCTTCCCTACTTCCAATCAAATGAACTTACTTTCTTGACGTTTGCGCTGCGTAACATAACGTGAAGAGGGTCCAAGAACGTAGCAAATGCGTAGAAGGACGACGCGAAGTCGAATCCTTAGACGGACAGTCGAAGCTTTCGACGGACGACGCGCAGTCGAATCCTTCGACGGACGACGCGAAGTCAAGTCCATTAGCACCCGTTGAGCGTTTCCTGTGCAATATAAGGGTTAGTTAAGAGCGAGATCAGAAATATGTAGCGCACTGGAGTCCTACACAAGACGGAAGGGCGTCCAATGGGACGTAGAGAGGAGCCAAGTAAGACAGAACAGAGACATGGAAGCGAAGAACAGCGGACGCGGAGTCTACGCTGCTAGCAAGGACCGACGCGAAGTCAAGTCTTTGAACGGACGACGCGGAGTCGAATCCGTAGAGATGATGGACGAGCGGTGTGAAGGGAAGAATGAGGTTGAGCGGACTTTCGTTCGCCCGTCACGCGGTCACGAATTGTCACACTGGTGACTTACTCCCGGTGCCGGCTTTTACTTCGACTCTAACTTCACCTTCCCCGTTGCATCACCGCCTCAACCCCTGGCTCAAAACCACAACCACTCGAGATCGCTTTCCACAAACACGAAGAAATCGGCACTCCGAATCGACCGATCGGACAGCACTATCAAGTGAGTACTTTTTCTGCAACAGTGCCGTGCCCCCGGGCCTGCGGATTCGACTTTGCGTCGTCCGCTGCCGCGGACTCAGACTTCGCGTCGTCCGCTGCCGTGAAATTGACTTCACGTCGTTCAAGGTCGTTCACTCGCTTTCTTGTGCATTACTTATCATGTGAACTTGACTTCGCGTCGTTCACTCACTGATAATAACTTCGACTTCGCGTCGGTTATCGTTTCGAAGCATGATAACTTGACTTTGCGTCGGTTACTATTCCCTCTGGTTGCCCCTGGACAGCCTGAACGGCCGCTTGAGTCTGTTAATACCCTGTGATTGTGCACTGACATATTCATGATATTTTAGATTCTGTGGGTCTCATATCGAACTAGATTCAGAATTTGCATTTATGTACGTTGATTTTTACGGGATACGACCTATTTGACATGTTCATTACCAGCTCTCGAAGATCTACGGCTACCTGTTATGCCACCCGTTACCTCTGAAGTACTCGCGGAGAACCCGGACATTCTGCTGGGGTTAAAAGGTTATTCTGGACAACGTAAGCCGCTTTGTACTGTGAGGTATAATGCCTAGCTTAATCTGAATGCAGCTATTACCTGCGGATATGAAGGAAAAGTTGGCGCCGTCATTCACGGCAGCGAATATTTCATCCTCTCGCCAAACATGGATTACATTCCCGAGCCGGCTGTCAACGCTCGCGTGTCGTTCAAATACGATTCTAGATTGGGGGACGATGATCCCTTGCTTTGGCCTCAGCCTTACATCAAGGCAGTCTCTTACTTTCCTGGCATTCCAAAACCTCACAATGGCCTGCCCAATGCTGAAACGCACGCAGTTTTGCACCAGGCGTATTCCAGCGAATATTTTGTCCCGATTTTGACAGGGACCCTGTCGGGTTTGGGAACACTACGTGGGGACATTGTGGCGCAGCTCGCGGCTTCTCTGGAATTATGCAAGACATTACACCACCAAAACGAGGCGAATCCCAACTGTGTCAAGACAGAGCTAGGGGAGCAGTATATCACCTCGTTACAGTTTGGAATCCGTCACTTTGAGAAGCTCCCTATGTCAAGCAAACAGCAAAAGTTTGAATTCGCTCAACATCAACGGGCAATGTTAGAATTTATCGCCATGATCCGATTTATCTCAACGTACTGGGATCGCATGAATGCTCCAGTGGGTGACAGGAAAGTTGTCGATGCCCCTGAGGATGTAGTCGGCGCATTCTTTCTCGATCCCACAATGGCCGATCTCTACTGGAAAGCTGGGATTCCTGTGTGGCTCGTATGCCCTGCGTACAAGGCGGGAGCCCTTCGGGTCGATCAACTGGTGGATACAATCAAAGGCCGAGACGTGTTAGTAGTCGAAGATGATCCAATGGATCACCGTGGTGTTTATTACTCGGGATCTCCTCACAGCTCAGATAAATACAAATTTTTCATTGAATATACCCGCCGCTATCTCTCGGGATCGAATCCCTTCCTTGTCACTGAAACAAGCTGGTCTTTTGGAGATCTACAGGAGAAGACTACAGAAATTGTAGCGTCATCATCCACTGATACTGTCTTGGCTTCAACTACCTCGATGTCTTCTGTGGGTGCAGTTCGACCTAGCAAAACTAAAGCATCTAAAGCGGTGAAACCTTGTAAGTGGGTCACTATTGCAATTTCTGTCTCTAATAACTATTGTAGATATGACCCCGGCGTCGAAAGCCCACCGTGGATCCTCCGTAGCACCTCTATTTGCAGATATTACAGGCCCTCTCGCACCGCCGCCCATTGATTGTTGGCAAACCGCGCTCACGGCTATCGACACTGCGCCGATCAATCGGGTATCAAACTTCACAAATGCAAATAACGGTTACGCCTTCCCGCCGCCAAGTTTATTCATCAATGTTCAAACTGACACAAGACGGGCTTTGTTCTTCACCAACTGGCTCAAACATCGCACTGCTCTGATTTTCCGTATCTCTGCTCCTCAGACTCAAGCATCTCCCATTGCCAATCAAATGTGGCGTACTCTTTTGGGCTTGCAAGAAAGGACATCAGTGGAAGAGGCTCCCGCTCCTCAAGAAACCAAAAGCGCAAAACGCAAACAGGCAATTGAAGATATCTTATCAAGCTGCATCAATGTGACCGAAGGCATCTCACTGAATTCGGCAGACAATAGCACGATCTCTTGGCAGGGAATCGAGCTGGTATCAAGCACAGTCCCAGCTCCCGAAATTGCTCGGCAAATCTTGTGGGAACTCTCCGAGCTCAACTTTCGATGCGAGCTGGTAGGTCTGGATAAGCGCGCACACCAAGACCCGCTGTTCGTAGAGCCACCTGATGCACTGGGTTCGAACATCCCTCTGCTGGCTCCATTGACTCGCACGGATCTACTCCAAAATTGCTTTATTGGAAAATCGCCGCTTAATATCCAAATCAGGCATGCCAGGGAAGGGCTTGCTTCTCCTCTCTGGGCTGATCGACGCCAGTATCTTATCGCACTGCATAATGTGATGGTTACATGGGTAGGTTTCCAGCGCTATGTAACATCGAATAACTTTCTAGATCTATTAGAGCCCTCTTCGTGCTCGTCAAACATGACAGAAAGTGAAACTCATCGTCTCGAGACTCTTGTCACCGGGTTCTATGCGCAATCGTTTTTCAATTTTTTTGGCAGAGCACCTATATTGCCTAGGCGTCTCTAACAACCCCAATTTGTTGCAAATAATATGTACAATATCAAATAGTCCTTTGACAATTTTAATATCTTGCATCCGTTGTCTGGTGGAACTATTGGGTATCAATAGAACTTGATTTCATGTTTAAGTATCTGTTAGAGCTCGCAAAGCGGAGATATGATTTGTGTGACATCGACTCCGTCACCCGTGGGCGATGAAAATAGGCGGAGTTTGAACTCCGCTCATCCTCGCTCTGACGCTCACACTCCATCATCCATACGGATTTGACTGCGCGTCGTCCGTTCAAGGGCTTGACTTCGCGTCGGTCCTTTTCAGCAGCTTAGACTACGCGTCTGCTGTTCACTCGCCGTTCACTCCCCTTCAAGCTGTGTCTCGTTGACGCTTCCCACATGGCTTGCTCCGATTCGCAATTCGCCTCTACGTCCTATGCGCTGCCCTCCTATCTTCTGTAGGAAATCAGTGTGTTATATTTAACTTCTATAGCTCTTTACTGACCCTGGAAGTGCACAGGACACAGACAACGGGTCGTGGACTTGACTTTGCGTCGTCCGTCGAAGGATTTGACTTCACGTCGTCCTATACTCGTGCCTGCTCCCTAGTAGCTTAGACTACGCGTCTGCTACTCAGTGACAAATCCTCAAGAACGAGCTAGCAAATAAAGCAGCAGTTTCTTTGGCACCCAAGTGGAGGGTATGAATATATATAACCACAAACACATTCATAACTGACGGTATACTACTCTTAGACTAGACTACCTACTTCAACTCTCTCCTCGTTTTCTTCATGGCCCTGCGAAGAGTACGGACAGGCGAAGACGAAGCAGCTGGTGCAATGGATTGTTCGGAACGCTTGCGCTTCGCTTGACGGGGCGCAGGTGTGTCAACAATCTCAACGGACACGCTGCGAGTGAGAGTAGACGGCGATGCTGCGGATTGAACTGCAGGTATGTTTCGGATAACCTCTGAGGCGAGAGATTTGAATTGAGAATGCAATTTCGAGACTAGGGAGTTCATCGCGCCGAACTTGTCAGAGTCGATATGCAGGCTGCTCTTTGCACGGAACAAGAGGAATTCGTCGGGGCGGACCTCGATTCGTGCGAATGTTGGTATTTCAATCCACCTCATCTGCTGGACATCGTACATAGTGAAGGCAACGATCGGCCAGAATATCTTGTTTCGGAGGGAATGGTCGCCAACAAACGAATAAAGTCCATCGGTGAGTTGACCCGTCGTTTCCCACCAAAGATCCGGCTAATGAGATATGTGTTAGTCTCATTCAGAGTGATATAGCCAAGCTTACCCCGTAAAATACAAAAATCTTGACCGTAGGGGACCTGGTAAGTTCATGTTTGGCATCGCAATCTAGCGCGTGGCTCAATGGTTCATCAGTCCTTGGCATAAAAATTCCGTGGACTGGAGGGGGCGGTGTAATCTCTGGGCTATGTTCGCGGGATTCGGAAGCCATGTTGGTGTTGGGGGCGCCGAACTCGTGGTGGTATAAATACTGTGAGCACGGGCCATCATAGCGCTTACTATAGCACGCTTTTGTGCTTACTTCGGCCAGTTTTTGTTGTCATAGGACTATCTAAGCGCACATTTCCAGTGGCACTGGAAGGGCCAGAGCTTGCCCGCGGCCCAATGTAGCATGCCACTCCATACCTGGCCTATTGTCAGGCTTGGAAACGGGTGCTTGACGCGTACGCAAGCAGGAAATTCGGCCTATTTTGCCTCAGTGGCTCAGGTCACCGACACTTTCTGGTTGCTTGAGCCACTGATGCTGTTGTGCAAATAGGTTTCGTTCTTCCAACACATCCCATATTCGACGTAACCTCGACTGCAACTTTCCGCAATGAGTGATGCCCGTGCAAAGAAACTCGCAACATTGGAGAAGGAACATGGTCATCAAATTTACTGTCATAGCACTACTCGCTACAACAAGCAAGTCACAATCGCCGGTAAACGTGTCAACATCATTCTTGAGACCAACTCTAATCAGAACGATTTTCTAGACAATCGGATTACTGTGAAGCATACACCGATCATTCGACGTCCAGGCCTTGTACTTGCCCCAGAAAGTACATCTGTCAACATTCCGGGGGTGGGGATTGCTGAGGAGGCTTCGACCAAAGATAAAACACAGGTATTCAGTTCAAACTCGAGCATATTTCATGATTTTGATGTTTAATTTAGGCCGCTGCTCAGCTCCAGCTTTTTGAAGAGAACATCGGTATCATTCAAGACCACATCATTGCCCATGAAGCGGACGCAATTATTGGGGAAAATTGTCCATGTGGGCGACTTGACGCCAGCGGAGCGAGGTACAAAGTCACCACAAAATGCATGGACTGTGATCTCTTCTCTCCTGTATGCTCAAACTGCTTTGTCGACCAGCATGTAGCTCGATATACACACTGGGCGCATGTCTGGGATGATACCATCGGATGTTATGTTCGCAAAGATATCTCTTGCCTGGGATACGTCATTCATTTAGGCCACGATGGAAAGCCTTGTCCTAATGCCTCAGTTACCAGCGGCGATATCTTTTTCCATATTGTGGATAACAATGGTGTGCATGACACCAGATTGCGCTTCTGCAACTGTCTGCCCCAAGTGGATCGCGCATCACAGCTACTCAAGCACAAACTGTTCCCAGCTACCATGTCGCGTCCAAAGATGGCATTCACATTCCGCGTGTTGGACTTCTACAATATTCTGCATGTCGAGAGTAAAATCACACCTTACGATTTCATTGGGTCTATTCGACGCATGACCGACAATGCATTCACGCATATAGTGACTGTAAGTTTTCTCTTCGTCATTACTATCATAACTAACTGTTTGATTTAAAGAATCCGTATTATCAATTTCTCTTGGTTCATCGTCTCTGGAGTAAGCTGGCGAATTTAAAGCGACAGGGCCATTTTCATGACATCGACGATGTCTTGGTCCCTCTTGGGCGGCAGCGTGGTTCATTGGTTGTGGCATGTCCCTGCTGCCCTCACCCGCAGTTAAACATGGAACCGACATGGAGGGACACGCCTCATCATTTGCGGTAATGTGATCATGAATTGTATTCGCACAAATTACTGAATATTGTCTGTTTAGGCACATTAATCAACACCTATGGACCATGGACGGCAACTTCCAGCTCGGTAAATTTGCCAAGAATACCAATCCAAACGATGTATCGATATACAAGGGATTGGCATATTTTGCACTTGACGAACAGTATCAGGCTTATCTGAAGAAGTTGCCGAAGAATAGCAAAGAGGTATTCCATTTCCTTCGCTATCATTCTAATACTGATGTATTTTCTTATCTGATCAGAAAGTCATTTGTGACCATCTCAAAGCCCTCGAAAAGCAAAATCGCAAGAAATTCAAAAATATGGATGTGACTGGAGTCGTTCAAGTACAATGTAGCCATGTTTTAGTCAAATCGACGGCGGATCTTCAGCTCGGTGAAAGGTATGCAATTACCACGTATTGCGATAGTTCGAGTTACTTATTATACGTCAGATTCGGCAACACTGATCACGCTCTGGCTATGGCTATGCGCCAACATAACGTGGATGAACTATTGGACGACGCTATGGATTTGAAAATTTCATATGATATCAGTTGTGGCTATGCTGTCAATGCCTCCTCAAGATTTGACGACAACTTCCCTGAGCTCGCTGATGTTGTCAAGAAAGCTACTTGGCTCATTCCTCTTCTCCACATCCAAAATCATAAAAGCGATTGCATGTACCGCTATTCGTCGTCTTACACCGAGGGAGCGGGACATTTTCATGGAGAGACTGCTGAGATGGTCTGGGCCGAGTCAAACCAGTTAGGGGCTCAAACACGTCAAATGAATGCCGGCCATCGCCAGGATACGATCATCAATGTTACGAGCGACTGGAATTGGAAGAAAGTCGCAAATATGGGTATGTCCTTTGAACGAAAAACGAACCTTTGGAGCCTCTCTCATTAGATTCGCTTAGCCAACTCCCTAATGAATGATATCTGCCGAGCCAAGGCGCTGTATGAGTCAAAGCGCGATGTATTCAAAGCTCTGACTGAACTGTATCGCGATCACGTCCCGCAGTGGAACAAGGCAGATCGGACTGCCCATGTGAGCAAGAAGGGCAAAGAGGTTGACAGTGTTTATCGACAGAAGACAGAAAAACGTGAGTTTCATGTCAAATTCACTTGTACGCCACGCCTAAGAATGGGGACTACTAGTTGTTTCGCAGTCTCGTGTCTATGAGTTGATGCTCGAAGATGATGCGAAGGCCCAACGTCAAGTAAATGATGGATGGAACGTAGGAAAACAGTCATCGGGTAACGTGGCAACTTTCCTTTGTCTGGGCCTTTCGGTATTGTCTGCACAGTGAGCTGCTATATGTTTCGTTAACCAAATCTTTACTCATTATGTCTTAGGCGCCGCATATTGCTTCAATTAGAACAGCGCGGAAAATCAACCAAGCTTCAGATTAGTGACGAAGAACTTGTGAAAGCGCGCAGGGAGCTCTGGTGCAAGATAGAGAAGCTGCGCGCTATTCAGAAAGACCTCACCGCACAAGTTGAAAGACAAGTAACCGAGCAACATGCCAAAAACAAGCGCAAGGATTTACCGGAGCAGGAAGTGCTCTATCTTCCTTCCGATTTCGCCGAAAATGATCGACTTTCGCTTGGCCTTATCGAGATGGCCGACCAACAGCGGAAGCTCACGGAAGGTGCAGCCAACGATGCTATTCTACGTGTACAGAAGCTCGCCAAAGTATTATCTAATACTCGTATGGCAAAGAGAAGTGATGGCGTAGGTCAAGTACACAACACCAGAGCCACTGCAATCGAGATGGAGGTCTCCTTCAAACTGGACCAAGCTATCCGGGACTACAATGATCTGCGACAGATCCTGCTCAAACTGGGCGTGTCAGACGAAGATCCTGTGTACAGGCCTCTTACATTGGAAGACACATTTCGAAAACCGACAATGTCTAACCGAAACTTGGGTGATACCTATCGCAATGACGGACCCCTATGGGCTGCCAACGCTGGGGTGACAGGTGGTGCTCGACCTCCAGTGGGGTCTCAAGTTACATTGGTGTCATCAGTTGCGACGCAAAGAGTGCGAGCTCCGAAGCGTAAGTGTATTTTATCTATTCATCTTATCGTAACAACGCTTAGTGCTATCTGTTGATCAGGCAAAGTGAGTACCACCCAGCAGGTCAAGAACAAAAAGCAAAAGACCGAGTCTAGTAGTAACGCAGAGACGAGCAATAAAGCTCGTACGGAAGGTGAGCATGTTACATGTGGTGTTATGCTGGTGTCTGATGAAGAATAACGCAGACGGCTGGATATGGCGCTTTACAGGCCGTGCCCACTTATCGAGTAAAGAGCTTCAGAAATACCTAGATGAAGGTGAAGATATTTTGTGATCTGCCGTAAAAATGTTAGCTAATTACACTCTTTGTCAAGGTGATCGTGTCCAATGGTTCCGAGCAGAAGCTGAGAAAGACCGATGGCTAGAAGAATGGGAAATGCGGCAAGCAGATTATCTACGCTGCATTCGGTATTTTGGGAGTATGTCTGAGATATGGAGAGGTCTAGTGGTCGACACCGCTAAAAGTGACAGTGTTCAACTTGGAAAGAACGCGTACGCCCGCAAAAAGGGGCACATGTATGCTGATATGAAAAAGCATGCCATTGACCTCCTCGTCAATCAAGGGTATGGACATCTGTGGAACGATAACCGACCTCTCTATGAGCATTTGGAGGAAGTTAGAGCCTTACCGGAGAACATTATATTGTACGAGGCAAAGAAGACCACAGCAGGTGTTAAGGACGGCACTGGCGAGCGGGTTGAAAGTATTTAAAGATGTCTGGGATTCGAGGAATGTCTCATGTATTTAAAGACCGCCTTTAACGTGTGTATTTGAACACTACGATTGGTATTCAAAGATTTTTTTAACGTATTTAAAGACAGTTGCCGAGTCTTTAAAGACCGGACTTGTTTAAACAGCAGCTTTCATATTTAAAGAGTCTCGGATGCCTATTCAAATAATGCGCTGTCAAGTCTTTAAAGACCGGACTTGTTTAAACAGCATTTTCATATTTAAAGAGTCTCTCGGGCGCCTATTCAAATAATGCGTTCAACGTATTTAAATAGGGGGGGGTATCTGGATACTCATTATTTAAATAAAGTCCCTATAGATTCATTCCTTTTCATCATTTGAACCAACGACAACTTGTTGAAATCGAAATTTAATTAGCAATGGTCTACATCGGATATCTTTACCTGTTTCTCCTCTCCGCCGCCTCCGTTTCACTAGCAACCGTTGCAGAAATTGAATCCCTACTGGTCTTTGCCTTCAGTAATTCATCTAATTGGGACGACTTGGTTAATGATTTCCCTATAAGTGGAGGAACCACCAGTGGTGTTGATGTACGTCTCAAAATTACTTTGATAATAAGCATTACGCCCACACAAAAGCAGAATGTCAACCTCGCTGGTGAGGTTTTAAATGATGCTCTATCACTCGCGGCCCATTTCATTACGGTGAATTAAATTCCACTTCCTACGCAATGATCGCTCAATCAGCCATCACACAATCACAGGCAAACGGAGAACTAAGTGCTGCCGATTCCAATTCAATTTTAGCCCTAATATTTATGGCCATGTTGCCTATTCAAGACGCTTTGTCCGTGTTCGTGGACAAGAAGTCCTCGTTTATCGGTGAGTTCTTCGTTTTGAACTCCGGAATATACACTAGAGTAACTATGATGTAGCCATTCCATCCGACTTTACCGGTTTTTCGACTGAGACCCTCATTTTTGATGCCCTCGGTGACATCCAAGACAGTACCGAGGAGCTGATAAGCAACTTCAACAAAGTTATTTTGTTAACAGTAAGCTTCCGTTTATTAGTTGAGCTCTTCTATCAATGAATATCTTCTGGCAGACATCACTACTCTCCAGCATAGAACAACTGGAATTGGACGTAGGACGTGCGTTTGAAACTGCCCTTGCTGCGTACAGTGGCTGTTGATGTGCTGCTGGGAAAATACTCCTACAGTGTGAGGTTTGATGTTAAACTTGTCTTACTGTCAATGTAGAGCGTTGGGAGGTTGAGTAAATAGTGGAAGTCTGCAGTACCAAGCGACGAGTATGGGAATTTTTGGATTAATTTCGGGCGTGCAGATTCACTGTTCGGTGCGAATATGTATGTCGGAACGATAGTCCACTCTGCTCCAAGGAAGCTCACTATCATGGACATTGATTCTGAACATCTACGGATCTACAGAAGCACGGAAAGTGTGAACCCGACTGGGCAGGCGCTTTAAAAATAAAACATGTCAGCCAGCGCTCCGTGATGTGAAGCTCGGAGAAGCATGGGAGTACATTGCGGATAGGCTATGCATACCGTACCATCATGGCACGCTTTATGTATACATTGTACGTACCAGACACTCCAGAAACACAGCGTGCGAATGCGCATGTGGGCAGGCAGATAAAATAAGGCACGGCGCGGAGCGCGCCAATACGCAGACAAACATACCCACAAAAAACCGTCCGTACATGGGTTTCCTCGGGAACTACATAAGCAAGCGGACCCAAGCTGCAGCTAATAAGATTTGATAGACCCTTCGAACTGTGGGACACTTGATGTCAACATCTGTGAATCGTAATCCTATTTTAGAAAGTGTTCCCGGATTAGGACATCAAAACACTACTTCCCGTGGGAAGCTGATGTACGGGTACCGAGGTCCGCTTGAAGGCCAAGTACGGAGTACAGTTTGTGTATTTTATTCATTTCTAAATTGAAGATATACAATATAAAAGGAAGGAAAGCCATCAGCCACGGCCTCAGCATCTTTGAAAAAGCCCCTGCAATCATGTCCACCACAGTCTACGTCAAATATTCCCTTGTATTTCTCCTGTTCACCGCCTCCTTCGTTCTAGCAACATTTATGCAGATAGAAAACCAACTCAATACAGTTTCTACAGACGCTGTCAACTGGGAAAATGTTATCAGCTTGTTTCCTAATAGAGTTGACGACGTGTTGATTGGAGCAGAAGTAAGTTCTGAAATTATTCAGCCATACATTGGCGTTTGCCTAAAACTCGCAGGATGTTCACCAATCGGCTGAGGTTTTTAATCAGTCTCTTTCAACCATTGCGGACACGACGGCGGTAAGTTGCATGCTACTTCTTCCGCTGTAACAGTAATTATTGAATCACAAATGGTCCGAAAATAAAATGAAATAAATAAAAACAGATCAGGTTGGAGCCGGGGTAGACACGGCAGAAGAAGCGAGCGTGAGTTTGGAGGTGGAGGTGGAGGATCCGTGCTCAGACTGGGTAGAAATTTGCACTCTGAGCGGATTAATTAAAGCGAGCCTGCGTGCGAGGAAACGCCGGGCGCTACGCTCCGCGAAAGCAATATTGGGCCCCGTCCAGGCGGAAGAGCGCACTAGAATTTAGCGGCGCGCGTTGGGAGATAAAGGGGCATTGGAGAGTGCATGTCTGCTGATATAGAATTCATTACGCAACCTTGGTTAGAGTTGGATGCAGAGCGCTACACACTGCTAGACGTGCGGCCTGAATAAGACGCGAGAAATATTCAAGCTGGCGATCCATGGAGCGTCGCGTTTGCGCGTGCGCGGCGGAATACAATTCCTACAGTACAGCGGGGTCTGAGCGAGATTGCGAATACGCGCAGCGCCCTGGCCCGCTGAGGTGCAGCTGGTATCCGTCCGCGCAGGCGACGCGTGAGAGCGGTCAAGAGGGAAAGGCGGTAGCGGGGGAGGATGTACGCGTGTGATGCAGGGTGGATGAGATAGTAAATCTCTACAAGCGCGTGTGGATGAGGAAACTCAGAACCACTGAACTAGGGTACAAGCGCCCGAGCATGTGAGTGCACGCTGGCCGCAATTTGTATCCAGTAAGAGCGCGTAAATTAGGCCCAAACTATAATGTGCACTCGGCGCAGTCGGTGAACGCAGAAAAAATGTGATAGAGGTTGGATGAAGGGGGAAGCGAAAGACCTAATGCAAAAGTAGACGGTAGACCTGGGGAGCGGAACGCGCATTTCGGAGTCGGCAGGAACTATACCATGACAGCGAGGCGAGATGTATGCAGTCGTGCGACCATGGAATGCGGCGGAGCGCGGGTTCGGATGGTGTTGAAATACAAACATACAGTGAGATGACATCATGAGTGCGAGAGCACATTGGCGCACAGTCTCACTGACATAGCTCCCATCTACGTCCGAGCCCGGGCGCAGCGTGGTCCATAGCAGAAAAAATCCACGATAGTGGAGGAGGAGCGAGCGTATCTAGCAGAAACGCGAGGCTGAACGGCTGGGATTCAAGCCGTAAGCATAGACAGAGATGCACTCCGTGACACAGGCGTTGACCCTCAACAAAGGCTATATTCCTGACCGTCCCGCAGGATGAGCACTGCCCTTCCCTGGCGAGCGCCCCGGGTACAAAAAAGAATGCGTTGCAAAACATGGTGAAAACAGCCTCCGACCTTCGGCCGGGACGGTTTGTGGGTGACGACAGGAGGGGGTGATATTGTTGGTCCGGAAGGTTACGGAAGAGGAAAGCGGGGGTAGAGTAAAGAGGCGCCGGATGGAAGAGGCAGCGCGAACAGGCCAGCGGGGTCGATGAACGTAGGGCTGGGGTTAACACGCCGCATGCCGAGAATAATGACGCAGGGAAACCTCGTGTTTTTGCCGCCACGCATAGCCTCTGCACTTTCCCGGTATAAGCGGAAAGTGTGGGGATGGATGCGGGTGCGATGCAAAGCGCGATGATATCAGCCTGCGGCTTCTGAATGGGGCGGTCTGTGGGTGACGGCGGGAATCCCAAAGCTGAGATGGGAGTGTATGTGATGGCGTCGTTTCTTGTTCCCAGTTCAGAGAGTAGGCTGAAGTTTGTGCATAATCGATAATCGTCAATCTGACAAAGTACGCGGGGTGCGGGATTGGAGCGTTTTCTGGTTGCGTACCTGCAGATGTGTTGCCGCGATGTGCGCGATGAGATGTACAAGCAAGATAGTTCTGTGAATTGGTTGAATTGGGCGCTGATCTGGCGAGGATGAGCGGAAGATGCTTGCTAGACGTCGTTGGAGATGACTGCACGGCTAAAATTGCATGTTCAGGTATTTTTAGTGCGTCGGTCCGCGCAGCCGCCAGTGCACTGGCCACCTGTTCGTTTCCCCTCTGAGATGCAAGAAGCCCCGCTGATCAACTCAATGATTTTCAATCCTTCAGGCACGGGGAGAGTTAAATGCTATAACGAATACATAATCGAGTTCCACGCACCGATACCTCCAGCCCGCTCGCCGCCGAGCATTACGCGATGGTATGCTGGATGTATGCGCAAGAGCGGTCCAGGAGAAAAAAACGATAGGCTCTAGCGTGAAAGGAGGGGGTACGTTCCCGATGCTGGTGGATAGGATAGTCATGAGCCGCAATCGCGTGTGGACGAGATTTAGCCCATAATGGCCAGCAGGGTACGTTCCTCCGCGTGCTAGGGAACGTTGGGAGCTAATACATACTCTGAGGAGGGAGTGAATTGGCCTCGTCCAGGCGGCTATGAGCTATGGGATAAATGGTGCGCGGTAGGCACGCATTGAGGAGGTCGAGAGGATCGTTGGTTGGATCCGGAACAAAAATGAGCAAGGGGGATGAGGAGGTGCGGGTGGGATGCCGAGAGAAGGTGGCCGTGATGGGATGATTGTGGAGAACACGACGCGTTTTCTGGGGTCGGTAGGCGCGGGATCGCGATGCGCGCCACGCACTATATGTGCGCCGCACACGGTGTTCATCGAGCGCAGCGTAGGCGCAGGCGCGGACGGAATATAGAGCATTTGTATCTGAAAAATGGGGTGCGCGCATGAGTGCGAGAGCACACCGGCGCGCAGTCCCACTGATGTAGTTCCGATATCCGTCCGCGCCCAAGCGGCGCACGTGTCAGGGAGGGAACGCGACAGTGGGAGGAGGGCGTGTATCTGGAAGGGAGGAGGGAGCGGTTTATTGGTAGGGGTGCATAGACGCAGCTGGGGTCTTGAAATTCGGAAATTGATATGTTGTTTGTTTCAATGATCAGGGTGCGCACCTGCGAGACCCAATGCAAGCTGTTCATCACCCTTATCGATCGAACGCATGAGCCTGCCCTTGACTGGTGTATGGTGGGTGTATGGTGTAGGTACAGTGGCGAATTCGATGCGAATCAGCACGGGAACAACCTGTAGTGTGAGGCCTAGAGGGTCGGAAGGTCTGTGGGCAATGGCAAGTGAGGAAGGGTGATCACGTCATGCGGGGGAGTAAAGAGGGCGTGGGGGAAAGAGGAGATGGAAAAGAGAGGTGTAATCATGCATCAACATCCAGGAAGGGTGAAGAGCGCAGGACTGTGGAAGACGAAAAGCGCGCTAAGAACAATGACGCAGGGTGATATATGCGGGCACTTCTCGACGCATGTACTCTGCCCATGCTGCATAGACGCAGCGGGCGCGGATGCGGATGCGATGCGAAGTACGATGATCACAACCTGCGACGCCCAGACGTAGCTGTCTGTGGGCGATGGCGGGATGACTAAAGCGGAGATAGGAGGATATGAGGCGGCGTCGTTTCTGGTGCAAAGGTAGCAAGTTGACACGTTTCAATTTGTGCGCTGAAACCGGACGTCTATATATGCGAACGAAGTAGCCGGAACGGGCGAGTAGGCTAAAATATTGGATCCCAAGACCAGCGCCACGCCAACATAAGTGTCAGTCCCGATGAAATATGTAAAGTGTGGCCGGAGCGTATTATGCAGCGGGCGTACCTGCAGATATGTCACCGCGATAGGCGCTATGGAATAATTAGGCGTCTTAGTTCTGTTATTAATTGTAATCGGCGCCAACTTGGGGAGGATGGGCGGGAGATTCTTGCTGTAGGCGTCGCTGGGTTATGGGAGTCGAGTAGAAGAACTGACCGCGAGTCGAATTGGCATGTCCGGTTATTTTTAGTACGCGGCCCGCGGAGCCGTCCGAATTGGCTGAGCATTATCGTAATCTGATTAACGTGAAGCATGAGCGTGACAGCAGATTGTTGTCTACGTAACACGCGTACGCATGTGACAGCATCTCGAAGGAGGAGACAGCATCCCAAAACTTTTGAAGCATTCCCTTCTCTTGTTGTTGGATCAAAACTGATCAGAAAATTTTTCAGGTCCTGCTGCTTGCGCGTTAGATTTAGTCGCGATCCAAACTCAGGCTGCGTGTGTTTGCTTGGATTGGGAGACTGCCATCATGCTAGTGTTGGGGATGAACTGCGTTCTGCGCACGATGGTGGTGAGCGCTTCATTTCCAGTATTTTCTGTTCATCACTTGCAGTTCTATTGCAGGGACCCACGCAGTCAAAACTCGCGCTGACATCCACGGTTCACCGTGGTGTTTTACTGCTCAACGTTGTCCTGCCGCCGCGATGCCTGCATAAATGCCCACATCCGCTCGCCCTTCGCCGTCCCACTGTTCGGGAATCGGGATGCGCCCCCGTTTCCACGCTTGTGTTTACGCCCGTGCCCGTTCGCCCATCGCCGTCCTGATGCTCAGGACGCGCCGCTACTGCTACGCCTGCGTTGACGTTGACGTCCGCTCGCTCACTGCCGTCCTTCCGCTCAGGACGCGCCGCTTCTGCTACGCCTGCGTTGACATCGACGTCCGCTCGCCCCCCGCCGTCCTTCCGCTCAGGACGTGCTGCCGTTGCTACGCCTGCGTTGACGCCGCGTCCGCTCGCCCATTGCCGTCCTGACACTCAGGATGCGCTGCTACCGCTACGCCTGCGTAGACATCGACGTCCGCTCGCTCACTGCCGTCCTGCCGCTCAGGACGTGCCGCTGCTGCTACGCCTGCGTTGACATCAACGTCCGCTCGCCCACCGCCGTCCTTCCGCTCAGGACGCGCTGCCGTTGCTACGCCTGCATTGACGCCCGCGTCCGCTTGCTCATCGCCGTCCTTCCGCTCAGGACGCGCCGCTACTGCTACGCCTGCGTAGACATCGACGTCCGCTCGCTCACTGCCGTCCTGCCGCTCAGGACGCACCGCCGCTGCTACGCTTGCATTGACATCATTGTCTGCTCGCCCCTCGCCGTCCTTCTGCTCAGAACGCACTGCCGTTGCTACGCCTGCATTGACGCCTGTGTCCGCTCGCCCACTCAGGACGCGCCGCTACTGCTATGCCTGCGTTGACATTGATGTCCGCTCGCTCACTGCTGTCCTTCCGCTCAGGGCGCGTTGCTGCTGCTACGCTTGCGTCGACATCAACATCCGCTCGCCCCTCTCCGTCCTTCCGCTCCGGAAGTGCCGCCGTTGCTACGCCTGCATCCAAGTCCGCGCTCCTGCTGCTCAAGACACGCGTCTGCTGCCATGCCTGCGCCCGCTCACTGCCGTTCCTGCTCAGGACGTGCATCCGCTGCTACGCTTGTTTTTAACATCAATATCTGCTCGCACCCCACCGTCCTGCCGTCCTCAGGTTGTCCCTCAGGATGTGCTTCCGCGACTACGCCTGCATCACCACCTGCCTCTGTGCTGCTCAGGGCGTACCATTGCCACTACACCTGTGTCGGCCAACACTAACATCTGCTCGGCCTCCGCTGAGTGGTGCACACGCGTCGGCTGCGCGTTCATTCGCTAACCCTGCCGTTCAGCTGTTCGGAACACCGCTACCACTGTCTGCCAAGTCAGGGCGCCCGCTGCTCCACTTAAGTTGTTGTCAACGCCCACTGCTATGTTGGCGCTAATAGCCTTCCCTTTGCTGCTTGGATATGCCTCCGTTGCCACACTCGTACAGACATCCGCTGTGATGTCGGCCTACTCAAGTGTACTGCTGTTCTGCCGCTCAGGATGGGCATCCGCTGCTATGCCTGTGTTGACAACTTGTCATCCACGTCCGCTTGCCCTCACCATCCTGCCGCTATGCCTGCATTGACATTGACGTCCACTCGCCGTCCTGCCGTCCTGCTGCTCAGGATGGGGGCACGTCAGCTGCTACACCTGCTTTGATGCTCATGTCTGCTTGCACCCTGCCATCTGGCCATTCCGCTGCTCAGGCTGGGCTTCTGCCACTACTCCTGCATTGACATCCATGTCCGCTTGCTCACTGCTATATACCTGTGTTGACGCTGCCTACGCTTGCCTGTTCACTGCCGTCCTGCTCAGGATGCGCATCTGGTGCTACAAGCCTACCTATTCTGTACCTCCTAGTTTTGGGGAGGACTCATTCGTGTCTGCGTCGGTAGCTCCTAGTTTTATGGGTGCACACTCATTCGGGGTGGGGACTTCCTGGAGACCCGGTCAGATGATTTCGAGTCCGGGAACCCGAGGGTTCTCTACCCAAA